>JAQOWM010000545.1:0-143922 GCA_029041755.1 Resseliella maxima
GTTTCGGTTTCTTACAATTGTTTCAAAAAAAAAATTTTGATCATTTAATATTAAAATTTCCGAATTAACTAAAGTAATTTACACGATTTTTTTTTTCTTTTTTAAATTGTTGCAGTTAATGCTTTTATGTTTAAATTTACTCTCATTCGTTTTAAACAACAATTTATGTTAACTAAACTATGTTCATCTTTCGTTGGGCGCCACGTGTTATGAATTGCCTTTCGCTATTCATTGAAATTTTTATGACCGCGATAAATTCTATAACTAAATTTCCGGTCACTCTATCTATGCTCTCTTTTGGTTCTCATGTCGCTCAGAACAAATCGTTAATATGATGATCTCCTTGATATTGGATAAAATAATTTTGTTACCGAATATCCGATTACTCGGGTCCGTTTTATTCGCTTCGAGTAATTCACCTTAGTTCAGGATTAGGGTGATTCAAAATCGCTATTAGTAAGAAATCCCATTACTCGGGTCCGTTAGTTCGCATCGAGTAAATCAATCCGATCGATTCATGTAATTGTCTTCTTTGTAAAATTCCTAGAATTTTTCTGTTTCTTAAGAATTTTAATAATTTAAGTTAAAACCGACCGAAATCAATCACAAATGTCAATAACTTGTTTTAACCCAACGCAATAATGCAACTTTTTTCCCGGAACAATAAATTAACGCTTTTTATTTTTTATTTAAAATAACTTCACGTTTAATGTATTCTTATTTAGCGTTTTATACAATTTTTGTTACATTCGGCTTATTATAACTCACGTCTGATCCGTTTCACCGCCCCAAAAGAAGAGAGTGTGCGTACACCACGTTTTCTATACTTTGCTTTACAATTTACATTTTATAGTAAGAATAAATTTTACGCGTAACGCCCTCTATTTTTTTTTAGGTATAACCAGAACTAAATTAGACAAAATTTCCCTATGGTTTACACACATTTGACATCTCAATACAATCCAGTTGTTTATGTCGTGTGTCTTTAGTCTTTATTCATATTTTAATTTCATTTTAAATTCTTATTTTTATTTACAATTCTTTTTGTGATAGTGAAACCAGAACATTATCAACGTATGAATTTCTTGCATGAAAGCGATTTATCAATGTATATTGTCTATATCAACGGAAACGGCAAAAAGATATGTTTTGTCGTTTGCATTCCGTAATGGTGTATGTGCCATTCAATGTATAAATGATAGAGATCACTTCCAACGTAACGTCGCATGATTTATGCCGTAGTCCATCAGTCGATAGTTGATCTACTTGTCCACGGCGTAGAAGTCCACATTCTTAATTTTGTTTGATATTAATTAAAATTCACACCATACTCGAGTAGAGATGGCGTAAGAGACAATGAATTTCTTTGTTGAAGCGACTTCAACACTGCTTCATTTTCTGAGAAAAACAACTGAACAATAGTTCGAATAATAGGAATTTTCGATATAAACAAAACCTATTCGAAATATTGTTGCTTACTCAATTGTTGTATTGAACAGTTCAATTTAGTTCAGTTAATTGTACAATATTCGAACGAACATGAACCGAACTTGAACATTATGAACAAACTGTACTTGAACTCGAACGAACATGAACACCCTTTTTTCTCGTTCGAACAAATCGAACCGAACCCGAACGAACATGAACATAAAAGTGAAACCATTCTCGAACATGAACGGTTCATGCTCGGTTCATGAGCAGCTCTAATTCGTATCAATGCCTTGATCTACTCCTATTGCTAGCCATTTTGGCTTTTAAACTGAGAAAAACTTTAATGGCAAAAATAATGCTAAATTTTGAGGTTATGTAAAGTTAATATATTTTGTTGAAAAATTGTCGAGAAATTGTAATTTCAGTAAAATTTTACGTTGTTTTCCACCTTTGTTCACTAATTTCGATGCTAAACTACTTTCTTAGTTATGATTTGGTCCAAGCGATGCAATTCTTGGTGATAGCCAATATTAATTTGCTTAAGTTCCGATCATTACACTCGTATTTTTCAGTGTTACACGTATAATTCAGAATAACTTCTTTGATAATAAAAAAAAAAAAAAATAAAATAATTTCAAACATTCGTTTCATCCTTTTCGCCAAATTCGAAGAAAAAAAATTCGGAATGGGATACGGAATTGAATGCTCCACAAAGCGTTTTGTTTGATCTCATGTTGGCCGCCAACTACTTGGGCATACGCTTATTAATGTCTATGCTGTGCAGAAAATTTGCGAACCTAGTGAGAAGAAAAAAAGTAGATGAGCTTCGTGCAGCGTTTAACATTATTGGTGATTTTTCATATAACGAATAATAATTCATCAAATCGATTTGGAATAAAAATTTAAAAGAAAACTATTAGAATTTCGTTAACTGCTGTTAATTAATTAAATTTCAAGATCTCAATGTAATAAATATATTATATTCAGCCAGTCATTGGCGGTGGAATAAATAAATAAATTAACTTTTACTTTCGTCTTCTCTTAGCGTTATTTTTCTTCTTATTTCTCTCACTGCATTTTGATGATATATGTTATGCGTAGATGAAAATATTTCTCAACTAAAAATACAATGCAAACATGACAATGTAAATAATTGTTTTATTTCCTAAATCACAAAATAAAATTTACAAATGGGAAGGGAAAAACCAAATTATTAAGTTTTTCTTCAAAAAAAGAAAAAAAAAAAAAAAAAAAAAAAACAATAAAACAGAGGAACAAGAGAAAAGAAATTTTTTTTTTCTCAACTTTGCTATTTATGTTATTTGAGATTTTATTTGGTTGATTTAGTGGGTGTGTATACAAAACTGGGTGCTCTTATAAGAGCAAAACAAAAAAAAACTAAAATAATTCCTTTTTGATATTTACCTGAACCACAATTTTCGATGGTACCGTTAAAAACTTTTTCAGTGAAAAACGAAATGCAATCTTTCACTCTCATACACTTTATTCATATGTATAGTGAAACTGACACAAGCAGACAAATAGAAATGAATAAGAGAAGAAAAAGTAAAAGAAAATGAAGTAGAAGCAGAAGGAGAAAAAAAATGTGTTATGCAATAACCTTAACATTACATTTGGCATTCATAAAAATTTAATCATGAGCGCGCATTTTGTTTTTAGCATCTCGATAATTTCATTTCGCTAAAAAATTTATGAAATGAATAACAAGAGCAAAAAAAAGTTATTAATTCCATTTGAAATGTAAATTTATTAATATTGGATTATTGGATTATTGGATTCATACGGGGAGCAAATAAGCTCGTCGCTCAGTCTATACAGTCTATTGCGAGACGCCCGCCTTCACTACATTGTGTAGTGTAATGAAAAGTAGTCCTATTTTATCTATCAAAAACTGCTTTTAAGCTTGGAAATGAGTCGCAAGCCCTTTGAAAGTAGTTAATGATCTTATAAATATCTGGGGTTTCCTCCGGCCACTTAGTTCCCATATTGAAAACCCTGTTTCGGATCTCCCTCAGGTTTTCACACTCAACAATTAGGTGGGAGAAGGTTTCTGACCCCCTACCACAGATTCTGCAGTCAGGGTCGTCCCTTAAACCCATTTTATTGAGGTGATAGTATATCTTAGCGTGGCCCGTGATTATGCCCACCGCTATTCTAATATCATTTTTATTTAGATTTAAGAGTTTCTCAGTAATCTTTGCATCGTATCGCGTAACAAATTTTTTTGTTTGCTCACAACGAAAGCTGCCATTCCAATTAAGTAGGATTTGGCTTTTAATACGACTCTTGGATTGGTTTTTGACCAGCGAATAAGTAACCGGTAGAATTGGCTCGGGTCCAACAGGTGCCCGGTTTGCCGCTTCCCCCGCCAACCTGCTCGCCACGTCTTTTCCCATAATGCCCGGGTGGGCAATTATCGATATAATACGAACAGTAGCATATTGAGAGATCCATTGCAAGATGGATTGGCATTCAGATACCAAAGCAGACTTCGACATTGCATTGTTAAGGGCTTTTGCAGCTCCCCTGCTTCCTGTGAAGATTGCAATGTTCTCTCTGATTCCATTCTCTCTAATGCTGACAATGTAGCTGTGAATCGCGTATATTTCCAATAGCAGAAAGCCACTCGATTCACCTGTTGTTAAACTGAATGTTTCTTCGTTTGATTGATTGTACCAGGCTATTCCACTGTTCGTCTTCCCTGCTGCCACACTCGTGAAGACGATTGTGTTAGCCCAAACAATCTGTTCTCCGAACTCATTCATGTTAATACACACAAAAAAAAAAAATTAATATAAAAAGACACTTAGTGTCTACTATATGTCACCAGACACGGTAGTGTCTTGTTCCTTGGATTTCATTTATTTTTTTGTTATTGTCAATAATTGTATAATTACCATTTATTTGAATTGAGTCTTAAAAATGACAGTTCAGAGCTATGACACTTCGATGTAATAACAAAGGTAATATACTCTCTCACACACACACACAAAACACAGTAAGCATCAATTTTTCAAAAATCAGTATAAACTTCAATTTATACCAAGTCTCATGATTTTTCGGATAAATTTACTCTCAATTGCATTTCAAAGAGGAAAGAAAACCACGTTTAATTTCCAATTGATTTTTCTCAGTTATCCGATAGGAAAAAGGCAAAAATAAATTAATTTTTGACTATAGTAAAAAAAATTTCAAGATCTATCAACTAGAGGTGTCAGTTGCCCAGGCTGATCCATGGATTCCCAGGATTTGGCCTGCATTCCAAGGCTTCCTATTTGGAATTTCATATAAAAATATATATAAAATTATCTACACCAATTTTTCATGAAATTCCAAACAGGAAGCCTTGGAATGCAGGCCAAATCCTGGGAATCCATGGATCAGCCTGGGCAACTGACACCTCTAGTTGATAGGTCTTGAAATTTTTTTTACTATAGTCAAAAATTAATTTATTTTTGCCTTTTTCCTACCGGATAACTGAGAAAAATCAATTCGAAATTAAACGTGGGTTTCTTTCCTCTTTGAAATGCAATTGAGAGTAAATTTATCCGAAAAATCATGAGACTTGGTATAAATTGAAGTTTATACTGATTTTTGAAAAATTGATGCTTACTGTGTTTTGTGTGTGTGTGTGTGAGAGTATATTACCTTTGTTATTACATCGAAGTGTCATAGCTCTGAACTGTCATTTTTAAGACTCAATTCAAATAAATGGTAATTATACAATTATTGACAATAACAAAAAAAAAAATAAAATCTAAGGAACAAGACACTACCGTGTCTGGTGACATATAGTAGACACTAAGTGTCTTTTTATATTAATTTTTTTTTTTGTGTGTAGTATTTATTATTTGATAATTTTTTTCAAGCATAAATATTGGTTTGATTAGGCCATCCGAGGGCGCTCTAAGTTTTCCGTCCAGTTGATAGACATCCCCAAGCGCCTCCGAATGTTCCCTTCTCATTCCCATATTAGGCTTGATAATATGCCTGATTCTGAATGCCGTCTTTCTAGCCTCTTCCTCAATATATCCTTGAAGTTTTGGCAGGCCGAGTAGCATATCCAGTGCGGCTTGTGGAGTTGTACTCATAGCACCTGTAGTGCACAGACACCCAACTCTCTGTAAATGGTTTAGTTTAACTTGCACGGTCGCACTTCTGCTGCCCTGCCACCAAATGAAAGCTGCATAAGCCAACATAGGTTTCACGATAGCACTGTACAACCATATTATACATTTTGGAGAAATTCCCCATGTTTTCCCAATCGCTGTTCTACAGCTCCAGAAAACTCTTAAACATTTGTTGATTCTATACTCAATGTGTGTTTTCCAATTGATTTTAGAATCTAGTGTAACTCCTAGATACTTTACCGATTCTTTTTTCAGTATTTCGGTACCAAAGATTTTTGGATTTCTGTATCCAGTTAGATTTCTATTGTTTGTGAAAATGAGTAATTCTGATTTACTTGGGTTAACTCTCAGTCCCACTTCCAGACACCATCCCTCCACTATTGCTAGTGCTGATTGTGTTCTGTCTGAAAGCGTATCCAGGAATTTCCCCCTACAGCCTATATGGAGGTCATCCGCATAACCGATTGCAAAAAATCCTCGGTCGTGAAGCCTCCATAAAAGGCTATTCATAATCAGAATCCATAGTAAAGGTGAGAGTACTCCGCCTTGGGGGGTTCCCCTAGTGGCCGTTACTCTAATATCACAACCTGAGTGTGACAAATGTATCATTCTATGAGCGAGCATATTTTTAATCCAAGCTCTTAAAAATTTGTCAATATTATATTTCTCAAGATGCAGTATAATTGCATCAAAAGTAATATTGTCAAAAGCTCCCTCGATATCCATGAATGTCGAAATCATGAATTCCTTGTCATGAATGGTTTTTTCGGCCATCGTTACCAAGGAGTGGAGTGCTGTCTCAGTCGAGCAACCCTGTCTAAAGGCATGTTGGCTGTAGTGCAGGGTACCGTCGCTTTCCAGCCTTTCCCTCATGAATCGATCAATCAACTTCTCAAGTCCTTTCAACATGACTGAAGATAAACTAATAGGTCTAAAAGATTTGGCCGAAGTGTAGTCCCCTCTACCCGGTTTGGGTATGAACTTTATTCTAACCTTTTGCCAAGCTCTTGGAATATGGTTTAGTAACAGTGAAGTACTATAAAATTTTTGTATCAGTATCTTTGTTATCGTCCAGCTTTTTTGAATGAAGGCTGGAAAGATACCGTCCATTCCGGGGGCTTTGAAAGGTTCAAAGGAGAAAAGTGCCCATTCAGTTCCCCCCTCCGTGACAATTTTGGGTATATAATACCGCCCTCGTCAACGATAGGTGGTTCCTCTTGTCCACTTCCCTCCAATACCTCCCCATTCAGAGCCATATTTCCCGGTAAATGCGTGTCTAACAGTATTCTTGCTGTTTCCTCTGGTGATTCAGTGAATTTGCCATCGGGTAACTTTAGGACTCCGGGTCCCTGTGCAGGATCTGTTGCAAGAATTTTGTGCAGTCTAGAGGTCATTTTTTCTCCCTCTATTCTGCTTAGAAACAATTTCATCGCATTTGTTTTTGCGATTGCAATCTCTTTGGTGTATTTATTCCTGCTTCTGCGCAAAACCTCGAAACAAGCTTCCCTCTGAGGTGTGTCTTTTCTGGCTAAATATAATCTAAGTAGCCTTCTGGACTCCTTTCTGAGTCTGCTTAGTTTTGAGTTCCACCAATTGTTAACTTTGTTCTTCACTTCACGTTCAGGACACGCTTCTACATATGCTGTGTTTACAGCTCTGTTGAAGCTATCGACTGCTTTGTCCAATGCCGATCTAGACGAAATGTCTTGACTCATCTCATTGCACTCTTGCAGTTCACGTGCTAGAATAATATTGAAGTTCTCCCAAATTGTATTTCTTGGGTTCCTGAATTTTTGCTTGTCTATTGTCTGTGTTTCAACAAAGAAGTTAATCTCTCTGTGATCAGATAGTGTCTCTTCATGTGAAACATGCCAATGTTTGACTTTGCAAGTAAAAGATCCCGAGCATAAGGATATATCCAGTACCTCGGATCTATTTTTTGTAACAAAGGTAGGAGTGTTTCCCCTATTTAGTATCTCCATGTCTGTCGATACTAGATACTCTAAGAGTTTTTCTCCCCTCCTGTTAATATCTGTACTGCCCCATATGATATGGTGTGCGTTCGCGTCACCCCCCATTACTAATGGCAGTTTTCTATCCCCCGCATATTTAATCAAGGCTCTGACTACGTTTCCAGGAATTTCTTCCAGTGAATCATGCCCTAGATAAAATGAGGAGAATAAAACTCTATCAAATTCGGCATTCTTCAATCTCACCATTACCGTCACAGTGTCCGAGTCACTGAATTGTGGCATGAATGTCACTTCCAGTTCCTTTGATGACACTATGCATGCCCTGGGGACTTGAGTTGCCTTATGATAGTGGAGATTAATCAAGCTTGTATCAAAACCCATGACTTTAGAATTTCTTTGCCACGGTTCCTGTATCAAGCAGATTTGATATTGGTTTTTTGTTTGCATCAATCGGAAGCTGTTGTCAATTAGATTAACAGCGCCTTTACATCGATGCAAATTAATTTGTTTTACGCATAATTTGGTCAATCTTTGCAATTGATCTGCATTGTCGACTCTAAATTCTGCGTCAACCGTTTGATTAATGTCAAGTGACATTGTGGTTGATATGAAAAATGTTCTAATAGTAGCTGGCTATAGGGAAAATTAAGCATTTGTGTCATCCGAACAAGAGACTTTCACTTTTTCAGTGTTGTTCTCTGGTTTGGTGCCAGCTTCCTGCTTGTTAGGTTTTTTCTTCTTTGTTGTCAAAGAAGCACCTTTAGTCCCTATGCCTTTAACCGTGAACTGAACTTTTGTAGTTGAAGGTCCAGCTGAAATTTTGACTGGTTCAGTGTGCTTTGGAACTTTCTCTGTAACAGCTGGTGTTTCATCAATTTGTTCCTTGGCCACCTCTTCCAGTGATAGATTGGCGAGTTTTTCCATGTTTTCTCCCTCAGCATCTGTGGTATCACCATCAAGTCGTATTTTGACTGTATTTGGTTTAACCCCAGCACCGCTTTTGGGACGTGGAATCATCTCGCGGAATTGTGCCGAACCGGCTCCAAAGCTCAATGATCCGCTGTCTGACATTAGAAGATCAGCAGTCTCCTTTTCCACCGCAATTAGCAGATTTGTACCACTGCTGATTTCCTTTCGTCTGACAACTTCCCATTTAATTTCGTCCAGTTCAGGATTGCAGAGATTAAGCATACGTCGTAGTCTTTCATTGTCTTGCTTCGCGTAAGGGAAAAAGGCAAAGAACATCTTCTGACGTGGAACTTTGCTAAAGTCACATATCATCAAATTCTTCTTTACCTTCTCGCCCAAACGCTTAGCAATTCCAAGGAGCCATAAACGTGACTCTGCACATTTACATGCGACTCGGACCACACGCTGCTTAATTCGCATGTTATGAAATGACGGAAGAAATTCAGACGTTTCCATATCCTCGAACATTAAGTTGTTCACCGCATAGAAAACGTCCGAATATAGTTCTTTAGTAGCAGGTATTAATTTTTTATTGTTGTCCTCCATGTGTACAATTGCCATGATCAGATGGGACTCTACCACAACGCTGGAGTAGCTTGCGCTGCCCCCTTGCTGTGGTGTTCCCTTCCGATCAGTTCTCTTTGCACTATTCGGAGCGGACAACGGTGTAGAAGGCTTACGTTTCGAAGGAGCAAAGGATCCAGCGGTATCCTGTCTTCCATCTCTGGCCTGGGCAGTCGTCGCTTTTCCCGTAGTGGGCGTACCCACCACGGTTTCGGCTTTTCCTGCTTGGCCCGAGGTTTCGGCAAGATTCCGCTTCCTCTCTTTTTCTCTCTCTCTACGTAGCTTTCGCTTAATACTTTTTTTCGAGGGTACCTTTGTATCGACTTCCATTGGGCTCATTCCAATGTTTACCGATTGACTAGACTGACTAGTCAGGTCGATCACTGTATCAGCTGAGCCCTCATTTTGGACGATACCAGTAACCCCGACATGAGAATTTCCCCCCAACTTTGTCTCACTGACCCCAACACCCGACAAATCAGCTGGCAAAATTTCTTTTGTCAGCGTCTCCGTCGACTGGGATGTCGATAGAGTCAAATTCTTGGTCAAATTCTCCATGCTGGAAGAGAAATATTAATTAGTAAAGAAAAGGTCTGAATTTCTGTCAAGAATCTGGTTAAATACAAGAAAATGAACTATAATTGCACCAAAAATTTCGACAGAGAACGACCGATTTGCTCAAGAACAATTAAAAATTTTAAATTTTGTGATGTTTCCCTAAATTACGAATAGAAAAACGCGCTAAATTAACTATTAGAGAGAGTAAACAATCCGTCAGAAAATACCGTTAAAATCGAGACAATAAATGAATTCGATTAAATTTATCAGAAGAAATTCCAATAAATTACAGTTGATCCCTACAGAAAAATTTACTTTAAATTTAAATTAATTTTAAATAAAATTTTCATTAATTCACAAATACGCCGCTTTAATTAAAATATATCAAAATAATCGATTAAAATCAGTTCCGACCAAATTTCGAAGAAAGCACCGCGATGAGAATAATGAAAATAAATTTTTATGAAGTCTTTAAATACACTCTATTTACTTGGTAAACTGAAAAACACCCTATTGTTCGCGCCAAATTCACTTGATGTTACAGATAAGTATCTAGCTACCAACAGGTGTCGCTACCAAGTGTGTGTATTTGAAACAATGAGGCAACAAATATGCAAAATAGTTTGGAAAAAGAAACGAAAGAATTTTATCAATTCACTTGATACAACTACCTTTCGCAGATCCAATTTATGCGATTTGTCGATAAAATATCCAGTACAAACAATCTGGTTGCTCAATTTCGTTGGAATGCACCAAACACCAATTTACCGTACCAAATGTCACGTTTGTATAGAAATCAACAACAAAGTACGATACGGAAATGAAGTGACCACAAAAACTAAATACACTTTTTATTTTTTGCACTCCTTTCACTTTAATTGTGTAACGTAACACAAAACTATCGATTTTTTATTAAATTAATTAAATTTGCGTTATCCAATACAAGCAATCTAGTCACTCAATAAAAAAGCCGGTATACACCAAACCTAATAATTACCGTGCTAAATGTCACGTTTGTATGTAAAGCAACAACAAAGACCGATATGAAATGAAATGACCACCAAAAAAGATAAAAAAGATAAAAATTTTTATTATTTTAGCACACACTTCACTTAAATCGTGTAAAGAAACACAAAATATATCGGTATTCTCAATTTGGATTTTTTATTTTATTGAAATAAAATGATTTCCACACTTTGAATTCTTATCGTATTGCAAGCGATGTGCTCTTGTCAAACGTCAGAAGACTACTTAATATAATTTATTAATAAAAATTACCAATAATCATATTGATTATTCAATTTTATGGAAAAAAAATTATATTCTCTTATCATTTATTTAGAAATCTATTCACATGAGCATTTGTTAAATACGGATAATTTTATTCGTATTTCGTAGGCATGAACAAAAAATATACGAGTGACGCCACCTGGTAGAAAAAAAAATCATCAATAATATTGTTGTATATTTTCATGTTGCTACAATTATCATATACACACATTTGAATTGAACAGCTTAGAGTGAAAACGATATTCAGAAAAGTCAATTATCAAATGAATTCCTTTAGAATATTTAGTTATAAAAATTCATCTTTATACATTTCTCTCAATAATTAATATTCATTAATCTATTTGATACATTGCATATATTTTTATACATATGCATAATTATCATTTCGAATGAATAAATGAATTGATGGTTATAAATCTTTGTAAAAATAAACACCACAAACAATCAATAAAATGTTCAATATATAATGCAATTGATATATCAATAATTAGAAATTTCAAAAATATTCAAACAAAACAATATGAATTACGCATACTACTTTAGAATTATATACTAAACAATATATTTACATAACAACAGCACTGACATTTCACTTCTTAGATTACAAAATCGAATTCTGTTTTATGGTATGCAAAATTTCCCTAATGGTTGTTTTCAGAGATCGAAACGAATGTGAACAAAAGCGCATATGCCGGCAAATTTACTTTGCCATGCATATCACCGAACGATTTTCTTTTATGTGCGCATTTATTGTCCAGAATAGAACGTGTGCAAATCGATGTAAACTCACGGTGATGCGGTGCGTTTATTCGATCAAAGCACATTAATGAATATTGATGTTCATTTGTATGCATACAAAAATGTGCCAATTGATGTGCATTTGCACTACCTCTGCTTGTTTTTGTTTGCATGAATATTCTGTCCTATTGTCATTTTCATATATAAGAGATATCCATCAGAATGGTTAATACTTTTCATACATTTTGTAATTAATGCTCCGACGCTTCATAGTAGAAATTGTTCATAAGAAATACATTGGCATTGAAATCTTTATGTAAGTCAATGTTAATTTTTGAGCATTTTTTTCAGTTTTTTATAGTTTTCTTCAATGTTTGTAATTGATTTGCCTTTAAGGTAATAAACTGTGTTCAATACAGTGCAACCGTATAAAGCGTACACGTGTTTCAACACAGTACTGAGAAAAGTACAATAAGCATCATCGGTATACGTGCAAAGACACAAAGCAGCACATTACCATTACAGCATTTTAAGTATTCTTTAGTTCTAAGAAGGACGGTCTGTCACCGAGACAATAACCCAATAAATTTACTATAATTAAATCAAGCGGCTATTCTATTTCCCCTAGTTCATGTCGAACAAATTTTTTTTACAAATACAGCTAAAGAGAGCTAATATTAATCTATATATTCCATTTTGGATTGTCATCAAAAAAAAATTATGAATTTAGATTTTTCACTGTTTTCGCTTGCATTGAAATGTTCCAGTGAGAAAATTAAATAACAACAACAACAACAACAACAATCATTTATAGACCATTAATGCCTTGCAGCGTCTGGTCTGTTTGTAATGGTAGCCCCTTCACAATACTACAACAACAACAACAACAACAATCATTTAAAGACCATTATTGCCCTTCAGCGTCTGGTCTATTTTGTAATGGCAGCCCCTTAACAATTCTTCTCCAGCAAACCCTATCGAGAGCCAGGTCTTGAGTTTCCCCATTCCAATCATACCCCCTTTCGCTCAAATCGTTCTTAACCGAATCCAAATATCGCCTCCGCGGTCTACCTCTACCTCTCGGTGCATTCACTTCCGCATTCAAAATTAACTTTGGTAAACGATACTCATTCATACGTTGTACATGTCCAAACCATCTTAATCTCGACTTTCTTGCTACCTCATCAATCGAATCCACATTTAAATCCTCACGCACTTTCTCATTTCTAATTCTATTCTCCCATTGGTCCCTACGCGACACTCCCGAAATCATACGCAAAACATTCATATCAGCCTCTTCCAAACTATGAATTAAATTGTTTGAATCGACCCAGCTCTCGCTACCATACGTGATAGTTGGTCTGAAGATTGACCCATGAATCATCAACTTCGTTTCTTTACTTAACTCTCGCTTATTAAAAACATGTGACCTAAGTTGAGCAACAACTTTATTACCATTCACTCTGCGATGCTCAAATTCCTTATCAAGTTTACCATCTTAATAATAATAATAATAATAATAATAGTCTGCACCGTACAGCATTTCTTTGCCGGAGGTGGTTTATTTGATAATAAAGGTTTATAAATATATACAATCGATGTTTACAATATAAATTTGGAACATTTTAAGAATAATTACGAAAAATTATGTGTATCAACTCAGTCAGTATCTCTTGAAAAATTCATTTAGTTTTTTTTTAATTGTTTCAGTACTTAAATTAAAATCAATAATGAAATTATCACAATTCGGCATTTTCATGCAAGACAATTTGTTGAAAGTAGTTAACATATAATTTGTTGGTTCATATTGCAAGTAATTTAATCTATACACTGGTACATTTAAAAATCTAGTAACACGTGTGATATGATGTGGCACTATAATGCTAATTTTATTCATAATATGATTCGAAGAAATTCCACCATTGAGAACTTTCAGTATAAATATTATTAATAGAGCAATGCTTCTTCGATTTTCCAAAGTGGTCATTTGTAGAAGTAATAATCTATGTTCATATTGTGGAAGTATATATTGATGCGTCCATCTTAGCTTCCTTAATGCAAATAACAAGAACTGTTTTTGAATAGATTCAATTTTAATCTTCATATCGTCGTAATGTTATTATTACGGCACCAAACAGCGTTTCTTCGCCAAAGGTGGTTTATTTAAAATATTATAGATTATATTTACAGTTAATTCAAATATAAAGATAAATGGCAGATTCAAAAATCGTATCGAATCAACAATCCATTGCCAATCCTAATGATTTCGGAGCAAGTCTCTGTGATTGCTGAACTACAAAAATGAATCCAAACAAGATAAACAATCATTTGCTATTCGATCAAATTTTTAAACATTGTAGTCAATCTCTTCTTAACCACATCTGAGCTAATATTAAAATCAATTACAAACTCATCCAAATTTTTTGGATTTTTAAATAAATTGTCACTCATGCATTATGTACTCTATGCGATGAACGCACCCAATGGATTGACACTTGACTGAAATTTATTTTATTTTTGAAATCGTAAAAAATAAATAAATCCATACAAAAATATTCATTTTATTTTCGTTTTGTATTTTTTAATTTTTGTAATTTTTAATTTTTTTTTTATTTGAGATTGATGAATGCAAAAAAAATTTTGTGATGCGATGACAAAGGAAACGAAAACCATGCAAACATGATGAGTGAACGTGACAACTATATGTTTACATGTTTTTCGTTCCACTCGCACTACACAAATAATTTGCATTGTTTACTTACGCTACATTTTTTGACTAATCCTGCGTTACTCGCTACAATTACCGCTAAATAACGCAAAAAGTAACGCAATAAATTTTGTAATGCAAATAAATAATTCGCTACAAATAATGCGCGTTATTAACGCATTTTTTCGTTACTGCCTGACTCTGACCAAAGCGATGAAATGTTATCATTTTTGTTTTTTTAACATTTAATTTCAATAAATTCAATTCAAAGAAACTAACAACATTATTTAAACTCTCTTGAAGAGTAAGACAGTCATCAATTGAATTTATGTGATGAGAAAGTCTTACATCATCAGCAAATGATAAAATCGTTGATTTACCACTGAATTTGGGAAGATCAGCGATAAATAATACAAACAATGTTGCAGCAATGGGATAACCCTGACCAGTCCCCGAAGTAACATCAATTGGATCAGACTTACAGTTATTGATCTTGACAATTTGCTTTCTACCATTCGTATAAGATGCAATCCAATTCAAAAGTTGACAATTCAAGCCCATAATTTGTAATTTATGTATTAAAATGTCAACATTTACTGAATCAAATGCTTTAGCGACATCGATATAAATTGCATCTGTTTGATTATGAGGACTCAACTCATTCAAAGTCAGCGAAGTAAATTCAACTAAATTAGTAATAGTCGACCTTCCCTTTACAAAACCATGTTGACTTGGATCAACTATGTTTTTAATATGAAAATTCAAGTGTTTTACAACCAATGAATCTAAAATGTTCGGAATTACATTTTGTAAGGCTACACCTCTATAATTCTCAATATTGTTCCTTGAACCATTTTTAAATATTGGTTTTACAAATGATGACTTCCACAAATCCGGAACATACCCCAACTTAAGTGAATTATTCAATAAAATAGTCAGTGGCCTAATGAGAGAATCAATACATTTCTTGATAAATAAATTAGGCAATCGATCCGGACCAGAAATCAAATTATTTGGCAAATCAAGTACACTTTGTAAAATAACATTTTCATCAATACTCAATTTGGGAATATTATGACAAATATTAATAATTGATTCAAAATTCCCAATGTTGCAAATGTCAGACAAATTCAAGTCGTACTGAGTATATGCAGATGCAAAAAATTTAGCAAAAAGATTCGCAATATCTTTATTTTCACATGTCTTCTGATTATTGTAATGCATTTCATGTGGAAATTCATTGTTAGTCTTTCTAACTGCATTTACAAATTTGAAAAATTCCATTGGATCATTAACTATCAATTCCTCCATTTTAACCTTATAATTATTATAAGCAATACGCGAATAACTATTATATTCGGTGCGATTATTTCTGAAGTTTAAGTCATCATCCAAAGAAATATGTCTCTTTTTTCGAAGCTTATTCAATACATTCTTTAAATTGATCATTTTTGAATCAAACCACTTTGGATGAGATGAAACAATTCTCTTCTTCACGACAACATGTGAATTAATTGCATCATAAATATTTGAATAAAATTCCTTTAAATTTTCCTCCAATGAGTTCTTTGACAATACCAAATTCCAATCAACATTGTTGAAATAATCATTCAAATCATTATAATTCGCGTTTCTAAAATCATGATAGAAAACAAAATTAGAATTCATTATATTATTTTCAATTCCAGGAACAACAATTTCAATGGAATTATGATGCACTTCAGATTTCACCAAAAAAATATCACTTTTCAAGCAATAAATCAAGTCCGGGTCATTCGTCCATTATTATTTAAAGTTTTTCCATTATTATTTAAAGTTTCATTGATCTGTGACAAACCACACCCATGGAAAGAATCCAGAATGAACAATTCCTTCCTAGAAAGAAGGATTAATCTATTATTTGTGGGTTCCATATTTGTACACCATATTCAATTATTGGCAAAACAAATGTAAAAAATAGTCGTTTAATCGTCCAAGGGTCTTCAAAATCTTTGCCGAATCTTTTAATCCATGCAAGTCTGGATTTGGCTTTGCTGACAATATAATCGATGTGGTTTTTGAAATTCATTTTTATATCCAATAAAACTCCTAAGTCTCTAATTACTTCAACTCTTTCAATTTGATTGTTGTCAATTGTATGGGAAAAATCTATTTTTAAGGAATTTCGTCGAAAATAAATCATTTTTGTTTTTTCCACATTTAGTTTCAAGAAGTTTTTTGAAAAATATTCAGCAATTTTAGTCAAATCGTTTTGCAAAATAAAACAGTCATTGTACGTTGCTATTTCTTTTGACAGTTTTGTATCATCTGCAAACAAATGAATTTGAGATTCGGTAACAACATCAGACAAATCACTTACGAATAGAATAAATAGTGTTGCCCCAATAGGATACCCCTGTCCCGTTCTAGATGTGACTTCAATCGGTTTAGATTTAACATTTTTAATCTTAACAATTTGCTTACGATTATGTAGATATGTATCGATCCATTTCAGTATTTGATTATTTAAACCCATTATTCTTAATTTATGGATCAAGAGACCTACATCAACAGAATCGAATGCTTTTGCAACATCCAAATAAATAGCATCAGTTTGGTTTCCATTTTTCATATTTCTTATTTTTTATTTTTTCAAGAATAATATCATTTGTCAAGTTGATAAATGGAATATTGATACATTTGTCTTTTATAATCACATAATCATAGTTATTTTCTATGACGTTTGGTTTAGTGTAAGCATTTGAAAAATGTTTAGCAAACAATTCTACGATATCCTTCTGTTCAAAGGTGGTAACACCTTTGACAATATGCTTATAAGATTATACGTGAGGCGGCACTGCGGTGCGTCTCCACATTGTATGTTAAATTCTTTTATTGAAATAAAGTTCAGTTCTTCACTGACAAGCAAACAAGAATAACCTTTCAAGCCGAACATTTGGTCCAATCAAATGTGGTTTTTTTTTTTTTTTTTTTTAATTTTTGTGCGATTGAGCGAGCCATTGGGCATGTAATGTTGAGCGATAGACACGAGTGAAATTTTTGTGCGAATTGAATTTTTCGATATTTTTTTTTTCTGTTTTGAGCGAATCATTAAAAAAAGAAAAAACGCATGATTTTTTGGTTTGGATTTCATGAAACTCATGGTTAGAGCGAACATAACCTAACATTTTGAACGCATGTAAAACGTTTTGTGCTGAATCACATGAGCCAACCAAGAACGGTTTTTTTTTTTCTTTTCTCGTCTCGCTACAACAATTCAACTGAGCGAATTTCATCGATTTTTTTTTGTTTTTTTTGGAATCTCAAATTTTGTGCGATTCATAAACGGAATTTACCGTTTTTTGCTAAAAACGACATTTTCTGGGCGATTTATCTCAAATTTTGGGCGATTTATTTCAATTTTGTGCGATTTATCAACGGAATTCACCGTTTCTTCTGAAAAACGACGTTTTCTGGGCGATTTATCTCAAATTTTGTGCGATTTATCTCAATTTTGTGCGATCTATCAACGGAATTTACCGTTTCTTTTGAAAAACGACATTTTCTGGGCGATTTATCTCAAATTTTGTGCGATTTATCTCAATTTTGTGCGATTTATCAACGGAATTCACCGTTTCTTCTTAAAGACGACATTTTTTGTGCGATTCATCTCAATTTTGTGCGATTCATCGACGGAATTTACCGTTTCTGCTGAAAAACGACGTTTTCTGGGCGATTTATCTCAAATTTTGTGCGATTTATCTCAATTTTGTGCGATCTATCAACGGAATTTACCGTTTCTTTTGAAAAACGACATTTTCTGGGCGATTTATCTCAAATTTTGTGCGATTCATCTCAATTTTGTGCGATTTATCAACGGAATTCACCGTTTCTTCTGAAAGACGACATTTTTTGTGCGATTTATCTCAAATTTTGTGCGATTTATCTCAATTTTGTGCGATTCATAAACGGAATTTACCGTTTTTTGCTAAAAACGACATTTTCTGGGCGATTTATCTCAAATTTTGGGCGATTTATTTCAATTTTGTGCGATTTATCAACGGAATTCACCGTTTCTTCTGAAAAACGACATTTTATGGGCGATTCATCTCAAATTTTGTGCGATTCATCTCAATTTTGTGCGATTCATCGACGGAATTTACCGTTTCTGCTGAAAAACGACGTTTTCTGGGCGATTTATCTCAAATTTTGTGCGATTCATCTCAATTTTGTGCGATTTATCAACGGAATTCACCGTTTCTTCTGAAAGACGACATTTTTTGTGCGATTTATCTCAAATTTTGTGCGATTTATCTCAATTTTGTGCGATTTATCAACGGAATTCACCGTTTCTTCTGAAAGACGACATTTTTTGTGCGATTTATCTCAAATTTTGTGCGATTTATCTCAATTTTGTGCGATTCATCAACGGAATTCACCGTTTCATCTGAAAACCGACATTTTCTGGGCGATTTATCCCAAATTTTGTGCGATCTATCTCAATTTGTGCGATTTACTGGGCGATTTATCTCAAAGTTTTTGCGATTTAACAGCGAAATTGTACCGTTCTTTGCAATCAAGCATGGAGCATCGAAATATTCGTCAGATGCATGTGCACACACTTGAATTTCACCGATCCTTCGTGAATACCACTCACAAATTTAACAAGGCACCATCAGACGAATTGTTAATTAGAAAAGAGCGCATAGATGAAGCCTATGAAAAAATGACTGAGGCTCACGCCAGGCTTATAAGCCAATTAGAGGGCGATGAGCTACAAGCGGAACACCATTTTTTTGAAATATGGAATGAAGAATATGTGCAGTTGTTGGTCAAATTTAATCGCAGAATTAGAGAAGTAGAAGCAGAAGAAACGGCAGAGCGAATGGCGAAGCAAAACACAACAAACGAAAAGGAGCGATCAGAAACAGGATACTACATACCACATCACCCTGTAACGAAACGTTTTAGAGTCGTTAATGATGCAAGCTGCGCAACAACAAACGGAAAATCAGTCAACGATATTCAATTAGCTGGTCCTAATTTGCAAACAAAGTTGACAGATATAATAATGCGTTTCCGTTTCCATCAGTTTGTGCTATCAGCGGACATCAAGAAGATGTTTTTGCAAATTCGAATGAACGATGAGGATTTAAAGTTTCAAAAAATTCTCTGGCGTTTCAGTAAGAATGAGCCGCTTCAAGAATACGTGCTGCAGGCAGTCATATTTGGGATGAAATCCAGCCCATATTTAGCCGTGAAAACTATGCTATATTTAGCCGAATTATATATGAGCGATTATCCAAGAGCAGCGCAAGCAACAATCAATGAGCGATATATGGATGACTATATGTCAGGTGGAGATACAAGAGAAGACATAATCGAATTACACAAAGAATTAAGAGCGATGCTTGGAAAGGCCAAATTTGAGCTTGGCAAATGGAAAACAAATTGTCCAGAAATATTGCAACAATTGGGCGAAGAGGTAGTCAATCAAGATCAATGGATGGATTTAAAAGAAGAATCAACATCGATTTTGGGCTTAAAATGGGATCCAATGAGAGATCAGTTCAAGTTCTCGATAGAAAAGACTTGGAAAAATGAGAAACGATTTAGTTTAAGAAATGATTTGCAATTATGTATTGATTTGTAGAAATATTTTGAATTTTATATTGTGACCTCACTCCGTTCAGGGGGGGGGAGGATGTTCAAAGGTGGTAACACCTTTGACAATATGCTTATAAGATTATACGTGAGGCGGCACTGCGGTGCGTCTCCACATTGTATGTTAAATTCTTTTATTGAAATAAAGTTCAGTTCTTCACTGACAAGCAAACAAGAATAACCTTTCAAGCCGAACACCTTCCAATTATTTCCTGTCGATTGGTTAAGTTTCATTTCATTTGGAAGTTCTTCAGAAACACGTTTAAAACTATTTACGTGGTCGAAGAACTTTTGTGGATTTATTTCAATTGATTGCTACATTCTCAACTTGTATGCGCTATAAGTTGAACGAACACATTTGTTGAAATCTCGACGAACTTCTCTATATCGTAATTTTAAATCATCATTATTCTCATGTTTCATTTTGAAATGCAATTTGTTTAATCTATTCTTCATATTGACAAGATTTTTGTCATACCATTTTGGATGAGATGATTGTTTTCTCTGTTTTAAATCAATAAATTTTCAATTACAACGTGAATTTCACGGTAGAATTTTTCTACTTTCTCCGAAAGTGAATCAACCTGTAAAATTACATTCCAATTTAATTCATTTAATTGTTCATTGATAAAATCATAGTTGGCATTGTAAAAATCATAATAATATTCTGTAAAAGACTTATTGATTGTATTTAATTGTTCAAAATTTTGAACAGTTATCTCGATTGCAGGATGATGATTTTCCAGTTTCACCAAAAAAGACTCACTAAGTTTTGTCTTGAATATATCGGAGTCAGTTGTCCAAATTAAGTCGAGTAGTCTTTCATTGTGATTAAAATGTATGTTTATTTGGGACAGACCGAGATCAAAGCATGTGTTCAGTATTATATTCTCTTTTCCATTTGAAGCGTTGATTGGAATCACTATATTGGGATCATCTTCATCAAAGTACCATAGGAGATTTGGCAAATTAAAATCTCCGGATTTTGTTAAAATCATTTGGCTGCAAAGTAGCTGTGATTTCATTTAATACGTTTAAAGCCCGATAGCTTCATAAATTATCAAAAACTCACAATTTTCCTTTTTTTTCTTTATTTTATTTTATTTTTTTTTTTATTTTAAACACTTTGAAATATCTATGGCAAATTGATTATAATTGAGTATTATTGAAACTTAATTTCTACTGGAGCCTAAGGTCAATGCGATGCTTCTTGCTCGATTGCCGGTATAGAACTGATTCTTAAAATTATGAAAAATGCTTACTTTCTAAAATTAAGACAAAGAAAAAATGCAATACTTATGTTCTACCTATTTTTGATGGCATTTTGCACTTCGTACATGACCCGTAATTAGTGTTTTTAAGGCGGATGTCGTATCGAAAAGGTTTTATGAGGGAAAAGGTCATTTATTGCAGTAAGTGCATATTTTGGTGATTGTGAATGAAGATGTATGTCTAAAGAGAACAAGAATTGTTCGGGTTTTTCCCGAGTAAAGAATGTATTTGTTATTTCGTTAAAAATGCATTTACATTTAAAAATGCAATTACATTTTGTTTGACTGAAGATTGTCGATATCGGAAATGTGGTGCCATAAAGTCGGCATTTCATTTTCGGGTCTGAAATTATGACGTTGTGTTTTGTACGTTCGAAATAATGTTGCAATAAAAATAATTCTTGTGAATATTGATATTGCTACACATTCATATGTGCTTCATAAACTGAGATGGGTGAATCTGGTCTAATATATAGTTCGATTAAAATTAAATTTCTATTTTTACTTAAAATCTTCACTGCAATAAATTCAGCACCCGCATTTTCTCCGGTAGATATTAATTGTGAATTGAATTTTTTATGAACAGCTATTAAAACTCCACCACCAGCTGTTTTTTTAATGTTTTGAAGTTTTTCAGTAGAAGAATTTCTGTCGCATCGATAAACATTAAAATTTGATGGAAAAAATTCATGTGAATCAATAGTGGCATCTACGTTTAGCTCACATAGCATGTAAACTTTAAAATCAAATGTCAAAACATCGGCTTGAAAATCAAGAAGTTTTGATTTGATACACACAAAAAATTCTAACCTCAATGTTTATTCACAGATGTCATAGTACGGGCTCTTACTAGACTTTACCATAGTGTCAACGTCATTTAATGCAAAACCCTATAGAATCAAAACTTTATAAAGCTTCAAAGTTTTGATTCTATAGGGTTTTGCATTAAATGACGTTGACACTATGGTAAAGTCTAGTAAGAGCACGTACTATGACATCTGTGAATAAACATTGAGGTTAGAATTTTGTGTGTGTACCATTTACATTTTGACACAATATATTAAATTCATCGATTACAAGATTTGGCATTGGTGAGTTTATTTCTTTTAATTGTTGATCTCCATTCGTGTTGATGACTCTTCTTTCGTTTGTTCTGTTGACAAAAATTCACGTACAGTGTTTTCAGAAGGCCACGTATTTGGGTCCATTAAATGTTCGAAATTTTCATTATTCACGGATATTTTGAATGATACAAAGCTGAGAAGACTGATATCAGCATCTTTCTTTACCAATTTATGGACTTCGAACTGTGATTCATCGGAAATATTGGTGTTATTCAATATGTATTAACTCATATCATTAATAGTTGTGTCTCTATGCAATCCTGATACACGCACAGCTTTTTCAAATGTCGGCTTGTTTTCTTTTGGTTTTCTAGTTACTTTCGGTTCAACTGGTAAACCAATGACAAAATCCCGAGTACCTTTTATTTCTGCTGGTTTCGCAATCTTTTCGGTACGTGGGCGTTTTGATGGATTTGCAATTGGAGTGCGCGTATTCGGTGTTTGTCTTTTTGAACGGTTCGATGGATTTCTTTTCAATATTTGTGCAAAAGATGGGTTCATTTTTGGCGTTGTCATATCATAAATTTCAGTTGAATCATTGTTGCTCAGATGTGTTTCATTTTTACTTTTAATCGTTTTGTTTTTCAATTTGACAGCTTTGTCAATATTGTTGACTGTCAAATTCGTTTCATTAGATATAAATTTGACATCGCACAATTCTTTTGAATTACCAGTGACTTTTGATTCAATGGATGATAACAAATTTTTCACATCGTTTAATTCGTTTATGATCAATTCATTATTATTGTCGTTGATAGTTTGACGGGTTTTGGAATTGGAACGAATTGATGGTATTTTCAAAACTTTCTTACGTTCAGTGGATGATAACGAATCATCGCAACAAACAAACGCAATTTGCGATGAAAACATATACATCGTGGAACCATTCAAACATAATTTCACTGTCTCAAATTCATTTTTCTCGTTTTTGCCTTCAGAAAATTCAAATCCGAAACATTTCATATAACATTGGTTGTTGCATTTTACACATTTTATTTTGGGTCCATTTACATTGTTCGGTGGACAATCCTCCCGTCTACACTTGTGACGTTTGACCATTGTGTGGTGTTTTTTTTTTTTTTTTTTTTATTTTTTCTTCAGAGAAGATACTGCCAAGATATTTGAATTGAGACATCTGCTCAAGTACACCCCTATTCAACACACATTTTATTGATTTCCGAACTTTACCAATGAACATCACTTGCGTCTTTGAGCTGCTAATGGTCATTCGATAGTTCGTACACGCCGCTTCTAAGTCACGTATGCTGTTCTGTAGTTCCTGTTCAGTGCCACCGAACAGCACTAGGTCATCTGCGTATGCAAGAGCAGAGATAATATTTCCCCCCAATACTACGTTACCCCTTAGCTTAGCTTATTTGATTAATTTATCCATATAAATTATAAATAAAAGCGGTGAAATTGTACAGCCCTGTCGGAGACCATTTCGATCTTCAAACCATTCACTCAACTCTCTCATGGAATTTCTCTATTAGTTGTCTCATGCAAAAAATTTGATCTTGACAACCTTCTATTGCGACTAATTGAAAATCGCTGAAAATCGCTGAAAATCGAAATTTTTTTTTTTTCTTTTCTGGTGTAGTATTTTACATGCCATTTCATCTGGTATGTTCGATTTGATAATGTAAGTGCATGAATGACCTTACATTTCTCTGTGCCAATTACAATTTTTGCCGAATATTTGAATTGGTGAACTTTGAGTTACTGACTTGACAATGTGCAATCATTGCAAATTTTGTTATTATTACAGTGACATACTACTCAATTAATTTACTGACTTGCAATTGCATTTTTTTTCTTTTATTATTTTTTTTAAACATAAGATTAATGAATTGACAATTGATTTATATGAAGTCGTTGACATTATTGGATTTCGCTGAGCACATCAACTACTTCTGTTACTCTTGTAACATTCTCCGCCGGACAATATGATCGTGGTGCTGGTTCCGGTTTTGATTTGATCGCTCTTGTTTCAACATATCCCACTCTGATTAAACCATTTTTTCGCATGTTTGGCTAGTGTTCATTTCGGCCTTTTTCTTGTTTCCTATTGTTTCTGTTTCTTTTAATGGAAAAAGGTTATGTTAACTGTCATCGGCTTGGTATCTTTTTTTTAATTGTTCTATATTTATTAATTGATTTCTATTTTAAAATTGCTTGTTTTTTTTGTGATTTTAACGAGTAAACAGATTTGGTTTAAATATCTACTATAATCAATTGAAGTTTGTTATTGATATCAAGTTTTCCGGTGTTATTTTACCTTTTAATATAAATTCAATCAAATTGTTGTTGTTAAAATTTGTTTTTGCGATATGCCAGATACGGTTTCACATAGTTGTCTTGATAATAAATGCCAAGGTTTAACTTATTGTGGCCTTTCTTTAAAATGCAAATTCTGCAAAAACCAAATATTTATTCAGTGCATGAGACAAAGAGAAGAAAAAGTGAAAGAGCTTCTTGAATTATTTGGATTAGCGAAAAAATTAGTAGACGGTACGTGGATTATTGTGAAACAAAGTGGTGATGGTGATGATAATTTGAAATTTTTCAAATATATTTTCAACGAAAATTCACCATTTGCAGTGTCTTGTGAGGTATGTGACTATAGAATGTTTGAAAAAAGGAAAAATGATATAGAATTGAATACTGATCAATTTCATGACACGTGCAGTGAAATAATTGATGATAAGAGCAGTACTAATATTGATCAATCTGAAAATCTTGATGTTTTGAACACGAATAATGTGATCAATAATTCTGAAATTCATGATGAATTGAATATTGATAGCATCGCAAAAGATTCTTTGTTATTCAAAGATTTATCATCTCGACTCAAGGTTTTGAAAAACTTGATTACTGTTCCAAAATCAATCAATGGAGTTTATTTGATTCATATCTCAAAGTTTAATTTTGGTACTAAGCCTGATGACGTGAAAAACTCATCACTGAGAGAACTAAACTACATGAGAATTCTTTCTCAGTTGAGATGCTCAATTTTCACAAACGCAGTAAGAATGTAGGCAAATTTGTTTCCTGTAAAGTTTCAACGGTAACAGAGGAATGTTCCAGAATAATTTGTAATCCGGACTTATGGAAGCCTGATTTTTGTGTTAAACCTTTTATCATAAAAAAAGGGAAAAATTCGATTAAAGAAAAAGTGAACAAATCTCATATGGTAAATAATAATAAAAATAAAAAATCGAATAAGAAGGAGGAAAATGTTCACAAAAAAGATTATTATGATCTTCGAAATAAGGTTGATAAATCCAAGCAAAATATTGATTCGCGCCAAAATAACCATCGTTTTAATTATATAAATTTAAATAAAAAACAAAATCAACATCATCAACAACAGCAACAACAGCAACAACAACAGCGACATCAGTCATCTCATTGGTCTCAACCTCATTATCATCGACAATTGTCACAAAATCAAAATCAATATCAACCTAATTTAAATGGTTATCCTATTATGAATAATGGTACTCTTATTTACAACAACCTCATAATCATTGGCAATTGTCCTAAAATCAAAATCAAAATCAACATAATTTGAATGGTTATCCTTTTTGGTATCAACATTATCACCAACCATTCGTGAATCCCATTCAGTGCCATCAATTTATAAATCCAATGCAAATTTCTCCAAATATGCTGCCAATTCAAATGTATCATCCACTCTACCGTTATTGAATACTCAGTTTTCTCATATGAATGAGAAGAAAATTGATCAACATATTTTCGCTTGTAATGTGAATGGTTTAAAAACCAAGATTCCGGAATTCTACGCTAATATTTTAATTAATGATTTCATGATTTATCTCTTGTGTGAAACTCATTTGGATGATACCGTCAATAATATTGAAATTTTTCCGAAGTATTATGATGTTTTCCGATGTGATAGATCGACTTTCACCGAAAGAGACCAAAAAATTAAGAAAATACATGGTGGTGGTGTTTTGATAGCTACTCATAAATCGTTAAATGGGAGATTGGTTTTTGATGGTGATCTATTTGGTGTTGAATTTATCTGTGTTTGTGTTAACATCAAACATAAAAGGTTTTATTTGGTTGAATTGTATATTAGACCAGATTCTCCATTTAAGATTTTTGAAAACATTGTTGATGTTTTGAAATGTTTGTTTGTGAAGGTTGGCAATGAAAATACAATAATAATTTCAGGTGATTTTAATCTTCCAAATTTATTATGGATCTCGAATGATGTTGATAATCCAAATGTTTCATATCCAATTAATGCTTGTTCAACAACAACAACAATCATTTAAAGACCATTAATGCCTTTCAGCGTCTGGTCTGTTTTGTAATGGTCGGTCAACAACAATTCTCCTCCAACATACCCTATCGAGAGCCAGGTCTTCAGTTTCCCTATTCCAGTCATACCCTCTTTCATTCAAATCATTTTTTACCGAATCCAAATATCGTCTTCGCGGCCTACCTCTACCTCTCGGTGCATTCACTTCAGCATTCAAAATTAACTTTGGCAAACGATACTCATTCATACGCTGTACATGACCAAACCTTCTCAATCTAGACTTTCTTGCTACTTCATCAATCGAATCCATATTCAAATTTTCCCGTATTCTTTCATTCCTAATTCTATTTTCCCATTGATCCCTACGCGACACACCCGAAATCATACGTAAAACTTTCATATCAGCCACCTCCAAACCATGAATTAAATTATTTGAATCGACCCAGCTCTCGCTGCCATACGTGATAGTTGGTCTGAAGATTGACCCATGAATCATCAACTTCGTCTCCTTACTCAACTCTCGCTTATTGAAAACATGTGACCTAAGTTGAGCAACAACTTTGTTACCATTCACTCTGCGATGTTCGAACTCCTTATCCAGTTTGCCATCTTCCGAAAAGATGCATCCTAGATATTTGAATTGCGACACCTGCTCAAGCACACCCCCATTCAACATACAATTTACTTGTTTCCTATCTTTCCCTATATGCATAACCTGTGTCTTTGAGCTGCTAATGGTCATTCCATAGTTCGTACAAGCCGCTTCTAAATCGCTAATGCTGTTTTGTAGCTCTTGTTCTGAGCCCCCAAACAATACTAGGTCATCCGCATATGCAAGAGCGGATATAATGTTTCCCCCCAAAACTACGTTACCCCTCAGCTTAGCTGACTTGATCAGTTTGTCCATATAAATTATAAATAGATGATATTGTACAGCCCTGTCGAAGACCATTTCGCACTTCAAACCATTCACTCAATTCCCCATCTACTCTCACAGCCGCTTCACAATATCTATACAAGCTCTTAATTGCACTCAGCAGGGAACCATTCACACCATATTCACCCAACACCGACCAGAGCTTATCTCTAGGTATGCAATCATACGCTCTTTGCAAATCAACAAAACATACATACATATCCTTGTTTCTCTCATGGAACTTCTCTATTAGTTGTCTCATGCAAAAAATTTGATCTTGACATCCGCGCATCGGTCTGAATCCCGATTGGTTTTCATTCAAGAGCGATTCGACAATAGCTCTGGTACGTTTTTCTAAAATTGCACTATATACTTTTCCGACAACGCTCAATAAAGAAATTCCACGGTAGTTGTTACAATCCTTATTACTTCTGTTCAAAGGTGGTAACACCTTTGACAATATGTTTATAAGATTATACGTGAGGCGGCACTGCGGTGCGTCTCCACATTGTATGTTAAATTCTTTTATTGAAATAAAGTTCAGTTCTTCACTGACAAGCAAACAAGAATAACCTTTCGCGTCGAACATTTGGTCCAATCAAATGTGGTTTTTTTTTTAATTTTTGTGCGATTGAGCGAGCCATTGGGCATGTAATGTTGAGCGATAGACACGAGTGAAATTTTTGTGCGAATTGAATTTGTCGATATTTTTTTTTTCTGTTTTGAGCGAATCATCATTAAAAAAAAAAAAAAAAAAAAAAAAACGCATGATTTTTTGGTTTGGATTTCATGAAACTCATGGTTAGAGCGAACATAACCTAACATTTTGAACGCATGTAAAACGTTTTGTGCTGAATCACATGAGCCAACCAAGAACGGTTTTTTTTTTTTTCTTTTCTCGTCTTGCTACAACAATTCAACTGAGCGAATTTCATCGATTTTTTTTTTGGAATCTCAAATTTTGTGCGATTTATCTCAATTTGTGCGATTCATAAACGGAATTTACCGTTTTTTGCTAAAAACGACATTTTCTGGGCGATTTATCTCAAATTTTGGGCGATTTATTTCAATTTTGTGCGATTTATCAACGGAATTCACCGTTTCTTCTGAAAAACGACATTTTATGGGCGATTCATCTCAAATTTTGTGCGATTCATCTCAATTTTGTGCGATTCATCGACGGAATTTACCGTTTTTTGCTAAAAACGACATTTTCTGGGCGATTTATCTCAAATTTTGGGCGATTTATTTCAATTTTGTGCGATTTATCAACGGAATTCACCGTTTCTTCTGAAAAACGACATTTTATGGGCGATTCATCTCAAATTTTGTGCGATTCATCTCAATTTTGTGCGATTCATCGACGGAATTTACCGTTTCTGCTGAAAAACGACGTTTTCTGGGCGATTTATCTCAAATTTTGTGCGATTTATCTCAATTTTGTGCGATTCATCAACGGAATTCACCGTTTCTTCTGAAAACCGACAGTTTCTGGGCGATTTATCCCAAATTTTGTGCGATCTATCTCAATTTGTGCGATTTACTGGGCGATTTATCTCAAAGTTTGTGCGATTTAACAGCGAAATTGTACCGTTCTTTGCAATCAAGCATGGAGCATCGAAATATTCGTCAGATGCATGTGCACACACTTGAATTTCACCGATCCTTCGTGAATACCACTTACAAATTTAACAAGGCACCATCAGACGAATTGTTAATTAGAAAAGAGCGCATAGATGAAGCCTATGAAAAAATGACTGAGGCTCACGCCAGGCTTATAAGCCAATTAGAGGGCGATGAGCTACAAGCGGAACACCATTTTTTCGAAATATGGAATGAAGAATATGTGCAGTTGTTGGTCAAATTTAATCGCAGAATTAGAGAAGTAGAAGCAGAAGAAACGGCAGAGCGAATGGCGAAGCAAAACACAACAAACGAAAAAGAGCGAAAGAGACGATTGAATGAAGTGCCGATTTTGGAATTCAAAAGAGAGGGAGACTGGAATTGCGTTTTGTACTTTGATGGAACGCGAGAATATTTGCCACTCAATAAAAGAGCATATGTCGAAGTGTTGTCATCAGAAGAAGAAGACAAAGAAAAAGATGAAGAAAAAGAAGAAGGAAAAGACGAAGTAAAGTGTGATTCAACGCACAAAGATCACACTGTAAAATCCGAAGTTGTGAAAATTGATTTGCGCGAAAAAATCAAAGAGAAAACAGAACGAATCAAAGACATAGATCGTGAGTTAGTTCAACGAGAGAAAAGTGCGATGAAACAACAACAGCAACGAGCACAAGAGCGAGGAAAGCAGAGCGAAAATCGAAGCAAGACGATTTACTGTAACAATTGCGGCGGCAACCATAAAATGCGAGAATGCGAGCGATTTTTACGGTTATCCGTAAGCGAGCGATGGCGTCGTATAAAGGCAGTACACGTGTGCAAAAACTGTTTAATGCCAATTTTCGAGCGAGAACATCGGTGCCAAGCCGGAGCATGCAAATGTGGCCGATACCACAACTCATTGCTGTGCGGAATTTAGACAGTCATAATCAAGACATCAAACCGAGCAGTCGCAAATCAAATTACGCTGAGCGAATTTAAATTAATTAATTTTTTTTTTTCTTTCCATTTTTACATTTCAACACTTTGAAATTTTTTGAGCGAATTTAATTACAATTTTTGCATTTTGAGCGATTTAATTGAATTTTTTTTTTTTTGTTTTCACATTTGAATGAAGGCACTGAAGCCCAAACCGATTAGACTATAAGTTGAATTAAATAATTAAAATTAAGCAAAAGGAAAAAAGATCCAGTATTTTATTCAAAGAAAGAGCGAATTTTTGGAATTTTTCAGCTTTGAGAGTTTATTGAATTGAGCGAAGTGAAACCGTAAGTAACGAAAGAGTCTGCACAAAGACAAGGGCGAGACAAAGGTCACCTTGAAACAACTTTGAAAATATTTAAATTGATTTTGAAACAACAGTGTATTTACTTGAGCGATTGAATTAAAGAAACAAGTGGGCAGAATTTCTCGATTGAGCGAACATTTCTTATTTTTCAAAGAATCGAGAAAAAAGGAGCGATTTTATGGAATTTTTTCCGTTTTTCAACCCGAGCGAAACAAAGCTGTAAAGCAACCCAGATACAAGAACAAATAAGAGGTCATCTTTAACTGACGGTTATTTATTTGGGCGAGTTTCATGCAATTTGAAACGATAAAACGAGCAGAACTTGAGCGATAAGATAAAGTGAAACATTTTCTTTGAACGTCGCACGAATATCATCTTTTGAGCGAAAAACTAAGAATTTTTTGGACTTTCAAATTGCGATAGAAATTTTCTGAGGAAAACATGGGCGATTTAAATCGAAGAGAAACACAAAGGGCTGCTATAGCGCGAGCCAAAGCATTTGCCGATGGACCAGAATTGGCTAACATAGATTTAATTCAGTTAAAAGAGCGAGTAAGATTATTAAAGCAAGCATATGATAGATATCTAGAAGAACACATACAGATATGTGAACAAATTAATGGTCGCGAAGAAATGGAGGTACAAAATGAAGCATTGGCTGCAACCGAATCGACATATCTACACGCATTTGGAAGAATGTCCAATAGAATTGAAGCAGTAGAAATTGAACAAGAAGAGCAAATGTTTGCAAATGCCAACGAAAGAGCGAGAGAAAATAACGATAATAACGAGAATAATGAGAACAACGATGAAAGGGTGCAACCACGTGTTCGACGAAATGCAACAACGGATGTGCGATTAGAGCGATTAACAGTAAAGATTTTCAAAGGAAAGTACTCCGAATGGTGCGAATGGCGAGCAATGTATGATAGTTTGATACATAATGCAAACAATTTGGATGAAACACAAAAGTTTCATTATTTAATGAAATCACTTGAAGGTGATGCAGCGCGAGTACTTAGTGGCTGGACAGTAGTCGGAAATAATTATCAGACGGCATACGAAACATTAGTTGAAGTTTTTGATAATAAATATCGAATTATCATGGCATATTTGGATGATTGGTATCAAACACCAGTCTTTAAGCAAGAATCATACGAGAATCTACGGTTAATCATTGACAACACGAAAAGAGCGATTAGACAATTGAAAGTCATTGGGTCACCAGTAGACCATTGGGAACACATGTTGATTTACGGCATAATTGTGCGAATGCCACAAAGAACAGTGAGTGTTTGGGAAACAACTCAAGATTTGAAAGAAATGCCATCATTAAAAGAAGTTTTGGATTTTTTGGAAAAAAGAGCGCGTGGACAGTTGAATTTGTCACATACAACATTCAACGCACCGAAACAAGAAAAGCCATTTAAGGAGAATAACGGTTACGCAACGGGAAAAACAGGAAGCAATTCAAACTCAAGTGAAAGAGACTTAAAGTGCTATCACTGTAATGGATCACACACATTATTCCATTGCAAAGAATTTCAAAAGCTGAGCGTGCGAGATAGACAAAATCGTGTGCGATCATTAAATTTGTGTTTGAACTGTTTTTCACCGAATCATCGAGCGAATTCTCAGAGCTGCAAATCAGGGCCATGCAGACGCTGCAACAAGGGGCTTAAGCATAACACATGGTTATGTAATTCAGCAGTAATGACAGCTAGGGCGATTAACCTCAACGAATTGCCGGCAACAACGCCATCAACAAGCGGTGCAAGCCAAATGCAACAAACAATACCTGCAGTGCAACAACCAAGCAATGTAGCAACCTTTCAACCACATTGGGCTACAAACAACAACGGTACTAGTGCGCAAAATTTTTAATTGCGCAGAGTCATAGGTTGCCTGTATTGACTACGGCCTGCGTGAAGTTACATGACAATAAGGGATCAACCATTGTAGTGCGAGTGTTATTTGATACAGGATCCGAAGGAAACGTCATTACTGAGAAATGTGCGAATAGAGCGAAATTACCGAAAAGAAATTTATCAATAGAAGTCGAAGGCATAACAGGCAAAGAAATAATTGATTACGGAGCAGTTATAGTGAAACTTAGTGCATGGTTTGATCAGAGCGATGAAATTATTTTAGTGAAAAAATGTGTAATAATGAAAAAGTTACCAATTGCGCGAAAAGAAGAGTGTCCAGCAGATATACCAGCGTTTAGAGCGATTACAAAAGCAGATCCCAATTTTCACAAAGTAGGATACACAGACTTACTATTAGGTATCGATTCATGGGCAGATATTGTAATGAACCATTTATTATGGAGTGGTGATGGATTATGTGCGCAACTGACGCGATTTGGTTACGCAATTTTTGGAACAATCGATTCAATGCCCAAATCTTTAAAGGCATTTTCAATTGGAAGATTATCAGCGAGCGAAATAGAATCAAAACGATTAGATGAATTGCTTCAACGTTTTTGGGAAGCAGAAGAAGAGTGCGATTTCGAACAAATCTTATCAGAAGATGAACAAAGAGCAGAAGATTATTATAAAGAGACTACAACTAGAGCGATCGATGGAAGATTTATAGTAAGACTTCCACTGATTAAAGGTGCGACATTAGGCGATTCCAAGCAAATAGCATACAGAAGATTTCTCCAATTAGAGCGAAGATTAGAATATGATGCAACACTTCGAGAATTGTATCACAATGCGATGCGCGAATTATTATCGACAGAGGTTATGAGACTAGCAAACGAAAAGGAGCGATCAGAAACAGGATACTACATACCACATCACCCTGTAACGAAACGTTTTAGAGTCGTTAATGATGCAAGCTGCGCAACAACAAACGGAAAATCAGTCAACGATATTCAATTAGCTGGTCCTAATTTGCAAACAAAGTTGACAGATATAATAATGCGTTTCCGTTTCCATCAGTTTGTGCTATCAGCGGACATCAAGAAGATGTTTTTGCAAATTCGAATGAACGATGAGGATTTAAAGTTTCAAAAAATTCTCTGGCGTTTCAGTAAGAATGAGCCGCTTCAAGAATACGTGCTGCAAGCAGTCATATTTGGGATGAAATCCAGCCCATATTTAGCCGTGAAAACTATGCTATATTTAGCCGAATTATATATGAGCGATTATCCAAGAGCAGCGCAAGCAACAATCAATGAGCGATATATGGATGACTATATGTCAGGTGGAGATACAAGAGAAGACATAATCGAATTACACAAAGAATTAAGAGCGATGCTTGGAAAGGCCAAATTTGAGCTTGGCAAATGGAAAACAAATTGTCCAGAAATATTGCAACAATTGGGCGAAGAGGTAGTCAATCAAGATCAATGGATGGATTTAAAAGAAGAATCAACATCGATTTTGGGCTTAAAATGGGATCCAATGAGAGATCAGTTCAAGTTCTCGATAGAAAAGACTTGGAAAAATGAGAAACCGATTACAAAACGGACAATTTCTAGCGCGGTGGCTAAGATTTACGACCCAAGTGGATTTCTAGCGCCAATTGTAATTAGAGCGAAACATTTTTTACAGAAATTGTGGAAGTCGAAAGTGACATGGGATGAGCCACTAGATAAAGAAACGTCACAGGCATGGTTGACATTTTATACGAATTTAAGTGCGATAAATAGAGTAGAAGTACCCAGATGGATTCAAACAACAAAAGGGAGAGAGATTAGTCTCTACGGGTTCTGTGATGCATCCGAGATCGGATATTCGGCAGCAATTTATGTGCGATGTACGAGTAGCAACTTAATTTGGGGCAATTTATTAGCAGCCAAAACAAAGGTGGCACCAGTTAAAACGGTGAGCATTCCTCGATTAGAGTTATGTGGGGCGAATTTACTAGCAAAATTAATGAGAAATGTGCGAAAGAAATGCAATTTGGAATATGTTCCATACCAGTGCTATTCAGATTCAAAGATTACTCTCGCGTGGATAGCAAGTTGTCCATCGACACTAAAGACATACGTTGCAAAGAGAGTAAGCAGTATACAAGAAAAAACAGAAAAGAAGCGATGGAATTATGTCCATACGAAACAGAACCCAGCTGATATTGCTTCAAGAGGTTTGAAGCCGAGCGAATTAATTGAAAATCAATTATGGTGGAATGGTCCGCAGTTTATGTTTGAACGAGTCGAAGACGAAATGCAAGAAACACAAGAAATGTCAACGGATGAACAAGATATAGTGCAGAGCGAATATCGTCCAGTATCAAAGAGCATTATGAGTGTAAATCAGAAGCAATGGCTATCGATAAGTGAGGTACCCTTATTAGAGCGATATAGTGTGATGAAGAAAACAATGCGAGTTACAGCTTATGTTATGAAAGCTATTCCATTGCTTAAGAATTTATTTAAGAAGGTTACGAAAGGAAAAACGATGGGACAAAAGGGAACCCAAACGTTGGGAATATTAACGACAAATGAATTAAATTGTGCGACGAATTATTGGATAAAGTATACGCAATTGAAATGTTTTAGTGCAGAATTGGCAGCATTAGAGCGAAAAGATGAAATCAAATCAACAAGTAATTTGGTACGATTAAATCCCTTTGTAGATTCAAATGGAATTATGCGTGTGCGAGGGCGGTTGACAAATTTGAATGTCACATACGACGAGAAATACCCAATTATACTACCAGCAAGTTCAAGTATGACTGTGCGATTATTGGAAGAAGCTCATAAGGAGACACTTCACGGAAATTTGCAATTAATGTTGCATTATGTTAGAACGAAATATTGGATAATAGGAGCAAGAAAGGCCGCAGTTACAATAGTTAAAAGATGTATTAACTGTACGAGATATGCAAAAACAGAGCGAAACCAATTAATGAGCGATTTACCAAAAGAACGATTGACAAATTCACGACCATTTGCATATTGTGGTGTGGATTATTTTGGGCCGATTCAAGTTAAACGATATGAAGGGCGATGTAAATCAATTGATACAGGATATGCAGCAGTTTTCGTGTGCATGTCAACGAGAATGGTACACATTGAGTGTGTTTCTAATTTGACCACAGAGCGATTTTTATGGTCTTTAGCACGATTGGCATCCATTTATCAAATGCCAGCAGCATTATTGAGCGACAATGCTAAGAATTTTATTGGAGCGAATAACGAATTGTGCGATATTCGGAAGACTTGGCAATCCGAAGAAATGAACAACTGGTTGAATGGTAAAGGGATTCAATGGAAATTTGTAACACCGAGAGCACCTCATCACGGAGGAATGTGGGAATCAGCTGTCAAATCAGCGAAACATCATATGAAGCGGTTGTTGTGCAACCAGATCCTTACATTTGAGCGATATCAGACGTTATTTGCAAAAATAACAGCAGTTTTAAACAGCCGTCCACTTGTTCCATTATCAGATGAGCCGACTGATTTAAATTATTTAACACCAGCACATGCGGTGATTGGCGAGCGAACAATTCAACCATTGTCTACAGATTTGAGCGATGTACCGATGAATAAAATCAAGCAACAAAAAATTCTTGATAAAATCCAACAGGATTTTTGGAATATCTGGCGTAAAGAGTATCTTAGTACATTACAGAACAGATACAAATGGAATAAGAAAGAATGTAATATTGAGGTGGGTGATTTAGTCATTCTCAAAATTGATAATTCACCACCGGGCATTTGGCCTATTGCGCGAGTAATTGAAACTTATCCAGGAGCAGATAATTTAGTGCGATCAGTTAAGTTGAAGACACCAACTACCGAACTTGTGCGACCCATTACGAAATTAGTAAGGTTACCGAACGAAGCAACCGATTGATTAAGAACACATTGTATGAGCGAATGAATACAGTCCACGAGCGAATGAAGGAAGAACTCAAGCAGTGCGAAACGTTGATAACGGAGTTAGAAAGAAACGATTTAATTTAAGAAATGATTTGAAATTATGTATTGATTTGTAGAAATATTTTGAATTTTATATTGTGACCTCACTCCGTTCAGGGGGGGGGAGGATGTTCAAAGGTGGTAACACCTTTGACAATATGTTTATAAGATTATACGTGAGGCGGCACTGCGGTGCGTCTCCACATTGTATGTTAAATTCTTTTATTGAAATAAAGTTCAGTTCTTCACTGACAAGCAAACAAGAATAACCTTTCGCGTCGAACAACTTCCTTTCTTATGGAGAGGAGAGATAACTGCACCACCCCATTCTTTCGGCACAACTGATGAATCCCACGCTAGATTGAACAACCGATGCAACCATCGAATCCCTACTGAACCACTGCAAATTAAATATTCGTTCCTAATCTCATCCACTCCTGCTGCTTTGCCCCAACTTAGTTTTCTAACCGCCAACTCTATCTCTCCTATGCTTATTTCTTCTTCTTCGACTTCATTCACACTTGCATTCGCGCTAACACTTAAATCTGTTCTATTATCAACATTCAGAAGTTCCTCAAAATATTCTCTCCAACGTTTCAACACATTCTTTCTACCAATCACTAACTCCCCTGCCTTATCTAATACAGCACCTGGCGCTTGTTTCTTCCCACCGTTACGGATATTCTTAACCTTCGACCAGAAAACTTTATTCCTCTGTTGCCCTGCTTTTTCTAAATCTCTACCAAATTCCACCCATTCGCCCTCTTTCGCTACTCTCACCAACTCTTTCACTATCCTCTTCTGTTCCCTATACAATTCTAAATCCTCCTCAGTTCTACTTTGCATCCAACGCATACATCTCACTCTTTTCTCTTTCACTGCTTCCTGTATCTCATCATTCCACCAGTCCGTCTTCTTTTTACCATTCTTACCCACATGCATTCCACAACATCCCTTTACCGCACTCAACATTGCATTCTTAAAATAATCCCATTCACTGTTGATATCCGACATCTCATTCAATTCAACTTGCGCAAATTTTTCCTCTAATCTAGCTACATATGCATTCACTACACTTTCATTCTTCAATTCATTAACTTTCACTCTATTAGTTGGTTTCCGATTTTTACTCACTACCCCTTTTGGAATACGTAGTTTGCTTGCAACTAAGTAATGATCGGAATCCAAACCAAAACTTCTATACACACGCGTATCTATTATGGTTTTACGTAAACATTCATCCACAATAACGTAGTCGAGAAGAGATTTCTGATTCTGAGCAGGATTCTCCCAAGAATACATGGGAATATTCTTGTGCTTGAAGAAAGAATTTGTTATAATTAGGCCTGAACTCTGGCAGAAATCCAACAATCTCTTTCCGTTACCGTTCGCTTCCATATTTTCTCCGAAATGACCCAAAATATTCGCAAAATTCTGATTATCTCTACCTACTCGAGCATTGAAATCCCCTAGCAAAATCACGTTTTCATTTCCCTTACGATAAACAATATCATTCAAGTCACCATAAAAATCATTCATCTTTTCTGCATTCGTACCTTCACACGGGGAATACACACTCACAAAACGATACACTGCACCGCCTAACTTGATTGAAATCCACATTATTCTCTCATTTACGAATCTATGACCCACAATCGACTGCTCTAAACTGTTACTAATCAAGAATCCTACGCCCCAATTTGCTCTACCATTCTTAACCCCTGACAAATACAAACGATAACTCCCTAATATCTCTTCTACCTGAGCTTTCACACGAACGTCGCTCAAAGCTAAGATATCTAAACCGAAATTATTTGCCCTATCGACTAATTCTCGCTTCTTCAACTCAAAACCCCCTCTCAAATTCATTGTTCCAATATTCAAAGCGGTCGTCAACTGTGGAGCTCCGGTCAATTCCCGGGGAGGACGAGCTCCGTGGTCTCCCCTCGTCCGAGGCCAACCATTACTGTTTCGAGCAAAAGTAGATTTAAGGTGAAGGACGTGCTAAGCCACACTGCACCCGAGAAAAATCACCAATAATTTTGCTGAACGAAGCTGGCCATGGAAATCCATCGCTACCAATAAACAAAATAAAATGGAACGGACTCACCAAAAAAAAAAAAACCGTAAAATAGTCCAAATAAAGTGATGAGTTTTAATTACCGCGATCAAAAATTTCATTTTAATAAAAATAATTGTATTTAAAACCGATTGATAAAGTACCGTTTGATTAATTACGTTATTGAAAATTTATTAAACTTATAAAAGAAAATATGTTAATTATACGGCAAAAATTATTGCATCAATTATAAAATCGGAAAAGTATTCGGCAAAAATTAAACTTTAAATAAATAAACATCAAAATAAAATCTAAGCGTAACACTGTGATTTTACTGAACGCGCCAAACTGAAAACACAAACACTGACAAAAAACCGCGACAATGTGAAAAGAAATCAAAAAATTTACTGAAATACGAAATCAAATGCACTAAAATCTCCCAAAATTCACTTTAATTGATAAAATTACAAATAAATAATCACAAATTAAACTAAAAATAAAACAAAACAAGTGAAGCCGGTGTTTATGCTTTGGCATGACACTTGTTGTTCACAAACAATATCATCACAGTGTACCGAGAAAATAAAAAATATAAAAATATGAAAAAAACACCGAAATTTAAACTTTTTCACGTAAACTTCACATAATTGTGATGAAATAATCGCTAATTAATTTAAATTTACAAAAATAAAAATTTTTAGAGGAATAAAATTGAAAAATTTTACAAATTTAAATATTTTGCTTGTTCAAGGAAAGAATTATTGATTCTGGATTCTTTTCATGATTTTGGTTTATGTCAGATTAATAAATTTTCAAATAACAATGGTAATATGTTGGATTTAATTTGGACGAATGATTCAGATTTGTTTAATTGTATTAAAAGTGATACTTGTTTGGTCAATATTGAGATCCATCACAATCCAATTGAAATTATTGTTATTGATTATAATTTAAAAATTAATAATAAGCTCAGTTATGGCACATATTTGGATTTTAGAAATGCTAATTATGATGTGATTAATGATTGTTTTTCTGATATTGATTGGAATTTATTGTTTTCTAATAATTCATTGGATCTTAATTTGCAAAACTCTTATTCTTGCGTTAATAGAGTAATTAATACACATGTGGTCTTGAGAAAGAAAAGAAATTCAAATCATCCTGAATGGTTTGATACGCATTTGGTTCATTGGTAGTATTAATTAATTTTAAGGATTTTACAAGAGATGGCGTTACTAATATTAAAACCAATCAGACTACACTGCAACTAACTTCATTGTGAAGCGTCATTATTGCGCTAAATTTTTCAGTATATGTCATTTCGTTGAAGTGTAAACAACATAATTTTTTTGAGTTCTAAATATGTCAAATTTTGTGCCAACAAAACGCAATTTGCGGGAAACTTTACTTTTCTGCTTCCAATGGAAGAAAAAAGCAGCTGAAAGCTATAGATTGCTGTGTGAAGTTTATGGTGAGAATGCTCCATCGCAACAAACGTGTGAGTACTGGTTTCGACGCTTTAAAAGTGGTGATTTTGATGTTGACGACAAGGAACGTCCTGGACAGCCTAAAAAGTTCGAAGATGAAGAATTGGAAGCATTACTCGATGAGGATTCATGTCAAACTCAAGAAGAACTTGCAAAATCATTGGGAGTTACTCAAGGAGCCATTTCACAACGTTTAAAAAAAGCAGGTTTCATTCAAAAGCAAGGAAATTGGGTGCCACACGAATTGAAGCCAAGAGACGTTGAAAGAAGATTTTGCATGTCGGAAATGCTGCTGGCTCGCCACAAAAAGAAGTCATTTCTGCATCGTATTGTTACTGGCGATGAAAAGTGGATCTACTACGATAATCCCAAGCACAAAAAATCATGGGGACCACCCGGGCATGCATCAACATCGACGTCGAAGCAAAATATTCACGCTGCCAAGGTAATGCTTTGTATTTGGTGGGATCAGAAGGGTGTGCTATATTATGAGCTGCTAAAACCAAATGAAACCATTAATGGAGAACGCTACCGACAACAACTCATCAAATTGAACGCAGCAATCAAACAAAAACGGCCAGAATGGGAGAGCAGACATGAGTCATTAATTTTCCATGATGACAATGCTCGGCCACATCGCGCTCAAGGGCCCAAAAACTACGTGGAAAATGTCGGATGGGAAAATCTGCCTCACCCGCCTTATAGCCCAGACCTTGCCCCTTCTGACTACCACTTGTTTCGATCGATGCAAAATGCCTTTTCCGGAATACGCTTCACTTCAGTTGAGGGAATCAAAAATTGGCTCGATACATTCTTAGCCTCAAAAGATGAGGAGTTTTTTTGGAACGGCATCCACAAATTACCAAAAAGATGGGAAAAAGTCATAGCTAACGATGGGCAATACTTTGAATAATAATATATTGTAAGAATTTTTCGAAATAAACCCTCGATTTTACCACAAAAATCCTTAAAATTAATTAATACTACCAATACTTGAAGAATCGTGTGGGTAAGTTGTTAAAAAGCAGGCATAATTCATTTGAGGATGATAATAACTTCAGAATTGCTCGTCTAGAATATAAACGTCATTCCCGCATTGCTTACAACAACTATAAAATTAAATTAGAAGAGATGATTTCTAATGATCCAACGGAATTTTTCAAACATGTGAATGTCATCAGGAAAACTGTCAATGATTTACCTATTGAAATGCATTATAAAAATCAGAAATCGAGTAATGGTAATGGAATAGCTAATTTATTTGCAGATTTTTTCTCATCTGCCTATACTAAGCATGATTCGGAGTCGCTTGGTATTTGCAATCTTGAAAACTTCAGAATGATTGTAGATTTATATCAAAATATTCCATGTATAAACGTAGATGAGAATATCATTCTTGAAAAAGTTATGGAATTACCCAGTAATTTAGTGTCTGGTCCTGATGGATTGTCTAATTTGTTTATTAAAAAGTGTATTGGTACTTTAATTAAACCAATCACAATGTTATTAGTAAAATCGCTAAAAATTTCCCATATCCCTCTTTTATGGAAGTCTTCTTATGTTAAGCCAATTTATAAGAATGGTTCAAGGAATGATATAGAAAATTATAGAGGTGTTGCCTTGCAGAATGTGATTCCTAAACTATTAGATTCTATAATTGCAAATCATCTTAATTTTCATTTGAAAACATTAATTGATAAAAGTCAACATGGTTTTGTGAAAGGTAGATCGACTATAACTAATTTAGTTGAATTCACTTCTCAAACTTTGAGTGAATTAAAGCCTCATAATCAAACAGATGCAATCTACATTGATGTTGCCAAAGCATTTGATTCTGTGAATGTTGATCTTTTGATGTACAAGTTGAACATTATGGGTTTGAATCCACAACTTCTGAATTGGATTAAATCCTATATGAATGATAGAAATCAAATTGTTAAAATAAATGATTATTTATCACATCCGATCAGTGTTCCTTCTGGCACTGGTCAGGGATACCCTATTGCAGCAACCTTGTTTATTTTGTTTGTTGCTGATCTCCCCTACTTTTGTGGTGATTCGTCTTTACTCTCTTTTGCTGATGATGTAAGACTTTCTCATAATATTAATTCAATTAATGATTGTTTTATTCTTCAAGATAATTTGAACAATGTGGTAGATTTTTTCAACAGGAATCATTTGAAATTGAATATTAAGAAAACTAAAATGATGAGGTTCCATCGCTTTGGAGGTGTTATCGATCACAAATACTATATTAATGGTTCAATTATTGAAAGAGTTGAACAAATTAAGGATCTTGGTGTGATTTTGGACGAGAAACTTAATTTCAAGGCTCATATTGAAATAGATTATTCAATATAAAAAATTGTTGTATTGAGCAACTGCACCAGTCATTAAATACACTGTACAACAGTCATGATAATCCAGGGGTTTTCTCACCGGATTCTGAAAATAGATCGAAAATCATGAGATACGTGTATCGGCGTTTTGCTGGGAGTGTACTTTTTTTCATACAACACCTCACTTGGTAGTTTTCCCTGTTCAGGCCAATTTGGCCATGATATCATTCATTGATAAATGCAAATTTGAGCATATGCATGTGGAAATTCGGTTTTGATGTCTGAAGACGAATTGTACAGAAAATTGTGGAAAAAATTTTATCTCAAGTGACAGACCCCCGATCTCCACCCCCACCCCTTATTTTCCCCTAAATGTCAAAAAAACACGATTTTTTCTCATTTTCTCAAGACAAATTCCAAACTATCGACATTTTCAGTCACGTATCTCCGATAAAATGTGGCCAATGTAATAATGAATAACTTCTCTTAATATTTAAAATCTGAAAATTGCTTTTTCAATTGATAAAATCACAAAATTCTCATTGAATTTTCCAAAAAATCATTAATTTTAAATACAATTCTAGATTTTTTTCATTTAAACTTATTCTCTTCATTCTTTTAACTGAAAAATTGGTTTTTCACTTTGAATTTACAAAAAACAAATTAAGACAATTCTTCAATCTTCTAGTTCTACTGCAATCAACCAGCAGAAATCGGCAAGCATTGAATCGATCCACTTTCCTTTGTAGCGTTCCTCCATTTCCATGATGGTCTGGTGGAATCGCTCCCCTGTTCGTCTGATTCTGTCGGCAACTGATTTTCGAATCGTTCATAGTGAGAATACAGAAGATGGATCTTCAATGACATATGCACATCAATGTTTTCAAAGGCAGCTATCATTCCATCGATAAGTAACTGCATAATTGAAATAAAATTACCATTCATTCAATTCATATTGAAAAATTTGTCCAAAATTTACCTTATAATTTTCGGCTCGTGTATTACGAAGTTTCAAACGTTGGAGATATTTCCTGTGGGTGCTTTGGAACCGGATGCTCTTCGTTATGTGGAATAGGCCGTATCGCACCGGGAACACCTCTATACACAAATTTTCTCTTTTTAGTTGGATTTATTCGTGTGAATGGGTTTTGGCAAACATAACAATTTTCACGATTATGCACGTAGTCGGGTTCACGCGACCATTGTATCGGTAAAGCAAAACTTAAAGAGAAACGTTTTTTGTTCCACCAGTTGTGCAATGCATTTTTGCATGTTTTGCAAATGATGTTTGGAGCATAGCTCTGATTGCGTATGATAGCACAACCAAAATAGTATGTATACATTTCCTCAATGCGTTCATTCATCGTATGTCGATATTGTTGAAATGTATTTGTATACTCTCCGCACATGTAACAAAAAGAATTTATTTTTGATTCACAATCTGCACTTGTACTTTCCATTTTCTTTAAAATATTTTTGAATTCTTCACACTGTATTATTATTTATTTTTATTGTGTATTGAATGATATAACAAAAAGAAGCGCTTGTGCAAATCACTTTGACATCAGCGATGATTTTTTTGGTCTGAAAAATGTCAAAGAGCTGAATACGCAGTGCCTCTGGCGGATGCGTTTTTTGTAATTTCAAAATAAAAAACCAATTTTTCAGTTAAAAGAATGAAGAGAATAAGTTTAAATGAAAAAAATCTAGAATTGTATTTAAAATTAATGATTTTTCGGAAAATTCAATGAGAATTTTGTGATTTTATCAATTGAAAAAGCAATTTTCAGATTTTAAATATTAAGAGAAGTTATTCATTATTACATTGGCCACATTTTATCGGAGATACGTGACTGAAAATGTCGAAAGTTTGGAATTTGTCTTGAGAAAATGAGAAAAAATCGTGTTTTTTTGACATTTAGGGGAAAATAAGGGGTGGGGGTGGAGATCGGGGATCTGTCACTTGAGATAAAATTTTCTCCACAATTTTCTGTACAATTCGTCTCCAGACATCAAAACCGAATTTCCACATGCATATGCTCAAATTTGCATTTATCAATGAATGATATCATGGCCAAATTGGCCTGAACAGGGAAAACTACCAAGTGAGGTGTTGTATGAAAAAAAGTACACTCCCAGCAAAACGCCGATACACGTATCTCATGATTTTCGATCTATTTTCAGAATCCGGTGAGAAAACCCCTGGATTATATTTTTTTTTCAAATTTGTTGTACAGTGATATAATGAAATAATTAAAAATTAAAAAATTAATTAAAATAACTTCTTATTCTGGTACAAAATAACAATTTATTTAAAAATTGCGAACGTTTTCGAGCATCTGTGTGCTCATCATCAGGCATTCAATAGAACTGATTTACATTTGTAGTTTTATGTCAAGTGGTTACTAATATTAAAATGTAATTATTTGAAGCAGTCAAAATATATTCAATGAAAAAACAATGGATATGTGATAGACACCGAAAATATGCGTTACAAATCTAGTTTAAAAATATCAGCTCATATTGAGTTCATAATTGCAAAAGCTAAATCAAGACTTGCTTGGATTAGGCGTTTTGCGAGAGAATTCAATGACCCTTATACTATTAAAAAATTATATTTTAGTTTGGTTATTCCAATTTTAGAATATGGTTCTCAAGTTTGGAATACTCATTCTCTAGGACAAATAAAACGGATTGAGTCTATTCAAAAACAGTTTTTGTTGTATACCTTGAGGAGATTCAGATGGAACAATGGCTTTCACCTCCCTAAATATGAACATAGGCTGCTGTTACTGCAAATGATTACTCTGGAGGACCGAAGGAGAATTGCTCAAGTGATGTTCACTTTAAAATTGATCAGGGGTGAAATATGTTCGGAAATACTACTGGAGAAAATCCAATTTAGAGTTCCTTATCACTCGGTCAGAAATGTTAGATTTTTGAGTATACAACATAATATCGACAGTAACTACCAAAAACATATGCCTTTAAGTTTCCTGGTCGAGGCTTTCAACCGTTGTTATAATATTAAAACTCCTTTTTCTGAACAATTTGTAATAGACTTTAATGTGAGCTCAAATGTAATTAAAATGAGACTGAATGAATTGTTCATCAGACAGACTGACTAAACAATGCTCTTCTCTTTTTTCTATTCTCTCTGTACGATTCGGTATTACAGTTAATAATCACAGTGACTTGCTCCGAGATCGTTAGGGTTGGCAATAGATTATTGATCGATGCAATTACTGAATCATTTCATTTTTAATTGTATTTTTTACATTGTAAATATTTTGATTTTTTATTTAAATAAACCACCTTTGGCGAAGAAACGCTGTATGGTGCCGAAATAAATAAATAAATAAAATGCGTCTGAAAATGTGGAAAAGAATGTGCAAACTTATGTTAAATGAAAAATTCAAACCTATGTAAATATAGATCCGTTGTTCAATTGTTCCAATGTGTTTGTTTGATATGTCCATTTTTTGTTGCATGTTTTGTGTTAAATCGGTTATTTTTTTGTGTATAACCACATCTGCTTCAGTGAGGTCGTTATAATATTTCGCTTCAAGCCAAAATGCTCGACGTTGGCGTGATACGATGTTTGTATTAGTTTTTACTGGGTGAGTGTCAACCGGCATAGTTGACGCAATAATTAATATCAACAATGCTGTAATCTTGGACATTTTTGTTGCTGATTTTTTGTAACGATTTGTTGATGGTATTTCTTGTTGTTCGTTTGTTGAATTCCCCTTTTTACGCATCGTTGCTAATTGTGCCACCATTGAATTTGAATTGTCAATTGGTAATGGTGCAATCTTGGTAACTGCTCTCTTGACAACACTATTTTTGGTTTTTACTGATACCACGCTCGTTGCTCCGTCTTTGCCCTTGTGTTTTTCAACTACACGTCCCATTGACCATTTGTTTGACGGTAAGTTTTCATCTTTTAATATGACCAACGTTCCAACTTCAATGTTTGGCAGCTTTGAAGTCCATTTGTTTCTTACTTGCAACTGATGTAAATACTATAGTTGCCATCTTTTCCAGAATTCTTGTGCTTTTTGTTGCACTCTTTGCCAATGCGATAACATTGCCGCTTTTATTTCCATTAAATCTTCGTCCGGTGCTGCTGTTGATTCAACAATGTTCAAAAAATGTGCCGGTGTCAGCACTGAAACATCGTTTGGATCACCACTTAATTCGCATAGCGGTCGCGAATTCACCATACTTTCGATTTGACATAATAATGTTGTGAGCTCTTCAAATGTTAATGCGCTCTCTCCAATCACACGCTTCAAATGAAATTTTGTTGATTTTACAGCTGCTTCTGCAAGTCCGTTAAAGTGTGGGCTTGCCGGTGGTGAAAAATGCCACACAATTGAATTTTTATTGCACTCTTCATTTATCATTTTTTTTAATTTTTCTTGCTCTTGTTCTGCCATTTCTTGCAGAATGTTATTAGCACCAACGAAATTAGTTGCATTATCAGAAAATATGTCGGTGACTGAGCCTCTTCTTGCGATTAATCTACGCAATGCTGCAAAAAAACTTGTTGCAGTTAAATCGCTAACTGGTTCAAGATGCATTGCTTTTGTGCTCATGCATACAAATATTGAAATGTAACCTTTGAGAATTTGTCCCGATCTTAGCTTATTTGCTTTTACTTTTATCGGTCCCGCAAAGTCAATTGCACATTTCATGAATGCCTTTTCTGTTGCATTCACCCGTGCTTCTGGCAAATCGCCCATACGTTGTAGAAGTATTTTTGGATTGTATTTAGTACACGTTATGCACTGATGTAATACGCGTTTGATAGCTCTTGAACCATTCACTATCCAATATTTTTGTCGAATCAATGACTCTGTCAATTTCGGGACGCTGTGCATGCCAAACAAATGTGTCTCTCGGATAATTAATTCTGTTACACCACTTTTATTCGGTAATAATATTTGATGTTTCATATTGAATGGTATTTCTGCATTTCTCAACCGGCCACCAACACGAATAATGCCATTTTCATCGACGAACACAACAACAACAACAACAATCATTTAAAGACCATTAATGCCTTTCAGCGTCTGGTCTGTTTTGTAATGGTCGGCCAATAACAATTCTCCTCCAACATACCCTATCGAGAGCCAGGTCTACAGTTTCCCTATTCGACGAACACACTTAATTTATTCAATTTGTTCGATTTTCTCACATATTCATTGCTTTTTAATGCGTCTAAATCTTCAGCAAAATGTTCTGCCTGCAGTAATAACAAAATTGTTTTCGTCGCTTCATTTAATTCTGACTGTTCCAGAGGAACAATAAAAATGAATAAATTTGTAGTTTTAATATCAATTTTTTTTCTCTTTTCTTTTCTTTTCTTTTTTTTTGAATTTATTTTAGTTTAGTAATAAGAAAATTAATAATAAGTAGAAATAAAATCAAAGAAATAAGATAGTAGACTTAACGATAGAAATAAATTCGAATATAGAATCGTAACTCGCTTCTCGCTACTCGCTACTCGCTTCTCGCTTCTCGCTTCTTAAAAGTACAATTTCCCGCCAAAAAAAAGGTATAAAAGGCCAGATAATTGTACTGCTCGATCACTTATTATCAATCAGCACAAGCGAATAGTGAAAGCCAAGAGCGAATAGCGAAAGCGAGAGAGCGATTAGCGAAAGGTGAAAGTCATCGTACGAGTAACCGAATACCGAAAGCAAAAGTAAGTGCGTCAAAATTTAATCAAAAAATACAGAAATTGTCAGAATATTTAAATTTAAAGTATCGATTAAATAAACAAAATCATTGAAATTATAAAAGAATTGGAGTCTTTTAAATATAAACCATTTTTTTTGTGTTGCAGTGGATTTGTTTTATGGTCCTTCGAATGGTCCTTCGAATGTAGCGAGCACAACCGCCGAAAGAAAAAAACAACTAAAAGAATTGTTCGGTACAGATAGTGAGAGTGAAGGAGATAATAATTGTGCCAAAGAAAGAAAAAAAGTGCCGTCAAATGAAAAAGAACAATTGCTAAAAAAATTACAAAAAGAGACAAATGAGAGCGACAACGATTTGGACATTTTGGATATACAAATAGATGATAATCTATTTAATTCACCAAAGAAATCGAATTCAAATCATTTATTTAAAACTCCAGAAAAATGCGAGAGACAGCAAACATCATTATTATCAAACGTTGAACCATTTAAATGTCCAAATTCAAGGTCAAAGTCTCGCATTGTTGTCACTAATACAAAATCTAAATTTGACATTGAAAAATCAGCTGATTTCAACATCAAATTAAACGAAATAAAGAAACAAATTTTGTCTCACTCTATCATACCGCTATCACCAATAAAGGCAACGCCAGAAAAAAAAACCAGTTAAAACGCACACAACGTTATTATCGTCGTCACTTGAGCAAATACGTGACGTCGACAACATTTTTTCAAATCAAATACACAGCGCAAATACAATAGAAAGAGAGAATGCGAAAGAAATACACAAATCATTAAAAAGAATAAATAAGGAAACACAGTCGTTAATTGATACGCAACAGTCACACGTATTTAAAACAACACTCAAGTCTGCGGTTGTGTGTGTAGACAAACACAAAAAAAATACAAAGAAACAGTCACGAAAAATCACAGAGCATAAGAACATTTTCTCAACGTCGCACGAATATGATAAAAATAAATACAAAGAATTACAGAAAAAATATGTAGGCACACCAACATTAACGAAACTCACAAACATACATTATCATCCATACAAAAATTCATCGCCAATCAATCAATCGAATAACAGCATTCAATCAACAAAAAATTCAACTCATTCAGATCAAGTAGAAAACACACATCAGCATTCTTCAAAGCACATTCATACAACGCATACAAGCAAAACTCAATCAATTTCACACACAATCAATCGAAACAACGAACACAAGCATTTGAATAATCATTCACACAATCATACACCTCAATCATCCGTTAAAACAAACACAATTACAAGCATTCAGTCACAATCAAACGATTCTTCGCACATTCAAACACTCATAGCATCACACGCTCAAAACAATCACACAGAATCATCGCACACTAAACCAATCGCCCATCAATCACAACAACACACAAAAGAAGAAACAAAAATAATATCTTTAAACAATAAATTAGTACCGAAAGGTATTCAGTTGGCTATAGCGGTAAAAAAGATAAAAAATTAACAAAAAATGCATTAAAAAAAATTACGCGTAATCTATTATCGCAGATGTGAATTACTCTTTCTCTCTCCTTTTCTCTCGAATTAATAAAAAAAAAAGTATATTGTCAAATGATATACGTACTTACGCCAGCGCCATCTAACAATTCAATTGCTAAATATATATACATTTAAGTTTAAGCATTAAGCACAAATTTGTTTGTGGTGAATGAGATAAATATCGAATAAGTATTCACTCAATTTCATTTCATTACACAATAAAATTGGTTTTTCATAACATTTACAAACAGAATATATCATTTAAAATTTTGAATAACATATTGCAATTTAATTTCTTTTAACATGGCGCCTACATCTGATAAATTATATACACGATTAGTAAAAAAAAGAGAAAATGCTATTCGTAATTTAAAACATCAAGAGATGAAATGTAGAAATTTGAATGAAAACACAATGCAAATCGAAATAGTAAAACGTATGAATGATGTTGAATACACATTTGAAAAATTTGAATTAAGCTGTAAAGAGCTTGAAGAATGTGATGAATTTGAATACGATAATTTAGAAATATCCAATGAAGAAGTAAAAGAAATCTATTATACAACTTTAAGCAAATTAAAATCTTTACATAAAGATACCAGTGATTCTTCGGTTTTGAATTCGACTATGGCCTCAAAATCAACAGAAAAAAAGGTAAAATTACCAGAAATTAATGTGCCAATTTTTAGTGGAAATCCAAAAGAGTGGACCACGTTCTATGACACTTTTTCTTCACTTATCGATTCTGATGAACGATTGTGTGATGTCGATAAAATGATTTATTTAAAAAGCACATTGCGCGGGTCAGCATTATCAGCGATAAGCAAATTACCGATCAGCGAAGTAAATTATAAGATTGCTTGGACAATTTTGAAAGAGAGATTTCACAACAAAAGAGCGATTATTAATTACTGCTTATCTGAATTTATTAATTATCCTTCAATGAAGAAAGCAAGTGCAGATGGTTTACGCAATATGATTGATTCAATTAAAGAATCATTACAATGCATTGAAACACTCATAGAATCTGTTCAAGAATGGGATCCAATTATCGTTTTTATATTAGAAAACAAATTGGACTCTGAGACAAGAAGAGCTTGGTTGTGCCAGGGACAAAAAATGTAAAAAAACTTCTTTTGACATTATTTGATAAGCGAAACTATGTCGTGCACTATAGAATGTTGAAACTGGCTCTCCAACATGGACTCATTTTGAAGAAAATACATCGAGTGCTCCAATTCAATCAGACACCATGGTTGAAACCATATATTGCCCTCAATACCGAAATGAGAACATGTGCAACCAATGATTTTGAAAAAAATTTCTTCAAATTACTCTGCAATGCAATTTTCGGTAATAGTTTGCACATGATTCAATGTTTTTTCATCATTTATAATCATTTATTTTAATATTGTAGGGAAAACAATGGAAAATCTTCGCTCTCGCGTTGATATTGAATTAAAATCTCGATGGGATGGAAGATATGGTGCACGTATGCTCATAGCCAGACCAAATTTCAAGCGGCACACTATTTTTGCTGATGATTTAGTAGCAATAGAGCTAGAAAAAACCAGCGTTTTCATGAATAAGCCAATCACTATAGGTCTCGCAATATTGGATATTTCCAAAATAGTTATGTACGATTTTCATTATAACTTTATGAAGCCCAAATATGGTGAAAATGTCACATTAAATTACACCGATACGGATTCATTCATTTATCATGTGAAATCTGAAAATTTTTATGATGATATGAAGCAACACCTGAATAAATATGACACTAGCGATTACCCCGAAAAAAATATAACTATTCAAAGACGAATTAAATGGTGAAATCATAACCGCGTTTGTTGAATTACGCAGCAAAATGTACTGTGTCCAATCAGGTTCTAATGATAAGATGAAAAAAGCTAAGGGTGTAAAAACCTCAGTTTTGAAAAAAGAAATTGGATTTGATGATTATTGTTTTTGTCTAATGAATGGATGTAATATTATTAAGTCACAAAATACATTCCGTTCAAAATTGCATAATATGTATACAATTGGTCAAAAGAAGGTAGCATTAAGTCCTTTTGATGATAAACGCTTCATTTTACCGAACAATATAGATACTCTCGCATGGGGACATTACAAAATATAACCCACATTTTTACCCGTTTGATTATATACTAACTATATATGTTTTATTAAGATAATCATTAGTTTAGTTCTGACATTATACGCTATCATCATCAAAAATACAATGAATCGGAAGCGTGTAACCTTTAACCCGAATGTTCAAATTTTGAAAATGCATGCTTGGACATATGCATATCAAATGGCACGCATTGGAGGATGGCAAAAAACCTACTTAGATCGACTGCAATTTCAAAGAAAAATTGAAGAAATTTAAAAATACTTCTTCCAATATTAACGAAAAAGCATCGTGAGAAAATAAAGATAGCTCTAGAATATAGCTCTTGATATCATATTTGATGCAAATATCATTATTTAAATAAGAAAAATGTATGCATATAAATAGGTGTAATGGAAATAAAAGCCATTTTTTCTATTCAAATTGAAATGTTTCATTTATTTATAGTTAATAATATCAAAGAATATCTTTTTCACTTATCCAACTATTGTATTTGCTATCGAAACCAAGCCATTTCACATAAATTTTTCCATTTTTCCTTCGAATAATTTTTTCAACTAGATAAACATCAGGATTTTTAACTAGTTGCATCTCTTCAGCATATACACCGCCTTTGATTTCATTCCCCTGCCAATCAATTAATAAATAAGTGATTGGATTTGTATGTTGAATTTCCCCAATGGTAAAAATTTCAGTTGTCCATGATGGTAGATAGCCTTTTTCGAAAATATGCTTGTATTTACTTAGTCGTACATGATCTCCAACTTTGAATTTATTAATTGATTTTGGATAAATAATTTTCTCATAAATATAAACGGTATCCAAAAGATCTTGTTCATTGTCCGAATTTACATCGCTAGGTGCCATTTTTATAGTTCTATGTCGCATTGAGTTGTAATCATAAACCAATGTAGGTAAAATATCAACCCATTTGTAATTCCCATTTAAGCTGCATTGGTTTTTTCGTTGAATTCAAAATAGATTTCATCGCAGTTGTTACGGCACGTGCAGTTTTAGATTTCAAAGGGGTTACATATGCCATTTTAGAAAAAGTATCTATTGCTGTTAAGCAATATTTCATCCCCCGATCATTTGGTAATTCAATTAAATCTGCTTGCAACGTGTCACAAATTCCACGCATAACACCTCTACGACGCGGAAAATTTTTTCGCGCATCGCGATGTATTTTATTGACAACTTGTAATTTGCTCATGATTAAATACCTTTTACAACAATGCCGCTAAATGGTGAATATTCAACTTGATTATCATGTACAATCAAGCAATATGCAGCTGTATTTGCCGGAATATTCTCACGTGCATTAATTTCCAGTCGAACATCAACTGAGCCGCCAATTAATGAATCATCGTTTCTTGAACAATCGAATGCAAAAATGGGGTTACTGCCAAACTGCTCATAAGTAAGGAGGAGTGCATGATTGTCACTATTCATGTCATTATAATAAGATGGTTGAATTTGTAGGAAAGCGTGGTATAGTTCTTGATAATTCGAACTTGCAAAATCCGAATTGTAATTATCATATGGATAATATTCGGAATTTAAGTATAATTTAACATCAGAAATGTTACAATTATCATAGGCAGCTGAATTAGCGGTTACAATTTGCCTATTTGTTTGAAATACCACGAAAACATATCGTGGTTTACTCAATTGCGTTGTTGATTTGACGGTCCAAATATGCTTTCTACTTTGAGGCAACTGCGGCATCTCATACAAATCCTATGATCTAAATGAAATATTTATAGATTTTTTTTCGTTCTAAATATCTCAGCATTGCAAGTCTAGCTTGATCAGATAATGTGATGTGTGGAACTTTCCACTGTATTTTTTTTACTCTTACTTCAAATAATACTTCTTAATGCTTCAGTCGCGGCCATATAAGAATAAATATCTTTTCGATTTCTAATCAATACTAGCTCATGTTTCGCGTTCAAGACAATTTTTTTATAATCATCACAAAAGCCGAGAAGTTGATTCAATGGGATTAGCATAGTATATGTTTTGACTAACATTTCTTGACCCGTATATAGGCTAATTAAAGGACAAATTCGCGGTTTCGCTATTGCTGAAAATCTTTTAATATTGGTGGTGAGTCCCAAATTTTTCGATCGATCAATTTCGACGCCATTTAATTCATAGCGAATTTCGCTGAAAAGATAAGTCGCATAGTTCGAAGTCCAAGTGCCAACTATTGCAGTGTTTGCAGCATCTGGTTTACGTGTAACTTCAACGTCAATTGATATATAACTTTCGGACGGTAAAATATACAAGTTTTGTGATTGAATTGCAATTCTAATTTCATCATTATTCTCAAATGATGATGTATATGGTGAATAAATGTGATATTGATTACGCACTATGGTATCATCCAAAATGGGGACATCACCAACACTTAATATATTTGTCATTGTCTCCTTAATTTAGCACTTTTAACCCCAAAGATTTCAAGAAAGCGGTATTTGCTTTAGTCAATTTTTTCCTTAGACTTTTTGATGTTGTCCACTTGGATGTTTGTGATTGAATAATTTTTCCGCGATGTTGAATGTTATTTATATTATCAAATCCAAATGGATTTTGATTCATCGATCGTGTGTTATAAACTAACATCGTATAATTATTTATCGATCCGCTTAATATGAATGCGACATGTAATATCTTCACCACGCAAATCAACCAAATTGCCGTTTTGATCAACTATGGAGAGTTGGATAAAGTTTATACGTTTTGGAATCACGGGTAAATAAATGATATTTTGCGGTTGCTCAACAATTTTATAGCCAACATCCACTTTATTGCTTGCAAATTCATATATTGAGTGGCTAGGCTTACCATTCACATAGGCCCCAGACACAATATTACACTCAATTCTTATAACGTTTAAACGTGATATTTTAACCACATCCTGAGATTCAACGTCTTGATTCGCGGGAATGAAAGTGTCGACTTCACTTTTGAAACCAAATACTTCGAGAATTGGAGAAAAGTATGCTATCGAAACTGAACACTTAATGGTTGTCTTTAATGTGTTTCTATTAACTTTATAATTAAAACTGATTTCGCGTTTTTCCAATTCCCTCTTTATATATGATAAAACATCATCGACATCAGAGCAGCCAATCGGAATTGTAATAAAATCAAACCCTTCTTCTAAACGTTCACAATAAAATAATCGATTGTTATAAATGTTGATATTCGGTATAGATTGATAAGTGGTGAAATCTAGAAGGCCACATGAATATTCATATCGTTCATCAAGAATTATTTCAGGGAAAAATGAAGCACTTAATTCTGATGTGGTGCCTGAAAGTGATATAGTGTATGACGACATGATTGTTAATATGCTTCTGATATCAATTATTTTAATTCACTTCAATATATATTATCCCAAAAGTGTTGTAGAAATTTTAAACACAGTTGGCCACATATTACTGTATCAAAACTTTGATATTGCTTATAATTTATAAAAATATTAACATTTTTCCCTAAATATTCCCTGATTTCAAGTGGTGGTAAAAGATTACCGAAGCTGTCAAAATACCACGCATGATCAATGATTTTAATTAATGCTGTCCAATGCGTTCCAATTGATTGAACGCTATCATGATTTAGAATTAAACATTCAATTTTAGGAGGTTTTTTTGGTAGAGTGTTACGCATAAAAACACCTCGAAAATGTGCGATTTTCGTGAGTTTTATGTGAATCTAAAAAATCATGATTAGTTAGCGGTCGATCAACTGGAAGCATTTTTACACGTTTTTTGGAGCCGGGTTTAGATATAATCCAGCCCCACCTTTATGTGGTCTCAAAAATAAACCCTTTCCAACTTTTACTTCCATGGCTTTATTATGTCTAATATTTTCCGCCAATTGTTTTTCCGAAATTTTAATATCTTTGGCTGTTTTAACAACGGAAGCTGCTGAACCTGCAATGGTGCCAACACTAGCCAGTCCGGCCAATATTGGTAATATTGGTAAAAAACCACCTGTGAAAGATGGAGTTTGAATGATTCTTGGCATTTTGACGTGCTTTCCTTTCGCGCTTTTTTTCGCTGATCGTAATGCCACTGCGACAGCTGAGTTGGCAGTTTTTGCTTTAGATTTCTTTATGCTATTTCTAACATCTTTCACCAATGTTGAAAAAGCAACTTCTTTTAACTTTTTCTTGCGTTTTTTTCGACAATTCAAGCGTGAAATGCCCGATCCTAGTTTCGTTAGACCAGTTTTCGCTCTTATAGCCGCTGAAACAAGTAATTACATGATTAATTAATGATGCAGCTCTTTCGCCCAAATTCGCATCTTTTGAGAAAACACGTTTCAAGGCTTCGGCACCTAATTTCTTATCAGCCTTGTAACGTTCGCTGGAATCTTTATTTTCAGCATATGCAATGTCATGTTCCATGCAAAAACCGTCTAATTTATTGATACCTTTATCCCCCCTCGGCAAACGATCAGCTAGTTTGGTGCCCGGTCCACAAAACTGGTATGATGGTAAATGCATCTCAATTGGGATCTTATCTATAATTTTATCAAGAAAACCACCACCACGTTTAACCGCGGTTTTACGTTTTCACTGTTTTAAATTTTTAGTGGATATTCTTTTAGGTGCCATTTTTTAGATGTTCGCAGCTTGAACATTCGCGAATAATTGATATATCTAACACATCGGTAAAAAAGTTCGTTCCGTTTGAAAGAAAAACACATTTTTTTCCCAAAATTCCACTTTATTCATCAAGATAGTCCTTTTAGAGTGATACAATCAGTCCAACGTTTCTCTAACATTTCGATACCTTTTTTATAGTACGATTTGTCAAGGCCCTCAAAATACGCTTCAGTTTCGGCGATGACTTCTTCATTTGTCTTAAATTTTTTTCCACGGAGCTGGTTTTTGAGATTCTTGAATAGATAGTAGTCGCTGGGGGCCAGATCTGGAGAATACGGTGGATGAGGAAGCAATTCGAAGTGCAATTCGACCAATTTTTGGCGGCACCCATTTGGAAAACAGCTTTCTCATACCCAAATGTTCGTGTAAAATATGATGTACACGTTCTTTTGATATTTTCATGATGTCAGCTATCTCGCTCAATTTTAGTTTACGTTCATTTCGAACCAAATTGTGGATTTTTTCTATGTTTTCCGGTGTAACCACCTCTTTTGGACGTCCACTACGTTCATCGTCTTCGGTGCTCATATAGCCTGTACGGAATTTAGCAAACCACTTACGAATGGTTCTTTCGTTTGGTGCAGAGTCCGGATAACACTCATCAAGCCACTTCTTGGTTTCGGCAGGATTTTTTTTCATGAAAAAATAGTGTTTCATTAACACACGAAATTCCTTTTTATCCATTTTTTTTAAAATAACAAAAGTTGCATCACTCAAAATGCTATATCTCATAAACTAATAGTCCGACAGCTGTCAAATTTATACACGTATCTTTTGAAGGTTGGTACTAACTAAAAATGATATGGTTATAATTCTACTAGCGCCCTCTCATAGAAACGGAACGAACTTTTCTACCGATGTGTTATTATATATAGCCGCTATTTATAGCAATTGACTCAGATTATATCAATATGCGATTCATTAAACTATGCTATTGAAAATTCCAATAAAAAATTTCGATGAGGTTACTTCTAGTAATACCTCTAAAGAAAAACGTCATGGCCCGATTTTACCAAATAATTTGCGTTGCATTATCGCGGGTCCATCAAATTGCGGAAAAACCAATTTATTATTTAGTTTGATCGAATCAAAAAACGGGCTTAAATTTGAAAATTTATATATTTATTCAAAGACATTAGGGCAAGATAAATATAAGTATTTGGAGAAAATATTCACCCCTATCAAAGATATTGGTTATCATACGTTTTCATCAGTCGATGACGTCATACCACCAAATGAAGCCAAACGTAATTCAATATTTGTTTTTGATGATGTAATCTGTGATAGAAATCAAGATAGTGTACGAAATCTTTTTTGCACACACACATTAATTCTACTGTCAAATACACAACTGTCAGTTTGAAATGGCTGGTTTCCAACGAAAGTTGGACATTTCACAACTTTTTCTGCGCATTTTATATATACATATATATGTATTGGTGTGCAGAAAATGTTGTGAAATGTCCAACTTTCGTTGGAAACCAGCCATTTCAAACTGACAGTTGTGTATTTGACAGTAGAATTAATGTGTGTGCATGGGTCGACACTATCAAACAGATGTCATTTATTTAACTCAAACATTTACGAAATTGAGCAAACATTTGATTCGCGATAATTGTAATTTTTTAATATTATTTAAACAAGATGACATGAATTCGAAGCATGTATTTGAAGATTTTGGTGTTAATTGTGATATGAAATTCAATGAATTTAAGAAATTTTGTTTCGAATGTTGGCGCGAAAGATATGGATTCGTCATTATTGATCTGGATAGTGATGTAAATAATGGTCGATATCGAAAAAATTTTAGTGAATTTTTACAATTATATTGTATTGAATAATCGTGATATTTGATCAGTATTATTTTTGATTTGAACGGGTTGAGTTTAATAGATCTACGATGTGTCAAAATTTAATTCAATTAAAACGTGAAAAAGATATCACATCAAAACTTGTTGAAGCGCGGAAAATCATTCATAATAAATATAAAAAGGCCTATAAAGACCGTGTTAGTCGTGAAACTAAGTTGAATAAAAAATATCGCCCAATTACTGAGGCATTAGGTAAACTAGTTGTTGCGCAGTCATCAGCTGATAAAAAATTGAAGAAGCCTATCGCTGAATATGATCCAGCTAATTCAATTTATGACGAAGCTACAAATAGTGATGATGATGATGTTCAATCAATGGATCAATCACATGATGATTGGTCCAACCATTCTGAAAACGATTCTGAAATCTCGCTTATGGACATTGATTCGGATTATGGTGGAAACAGCAGCCAATTCAATATCGAAAATGTTCAACAGTCTAAGAAGAAAAGGGTGGAAAAAACGAAAAACATAATAAAAAACCCGAAAAATATGATAATTTTTCCGAAAAACGAGATAAAAAATCCGAAAATAATACTAAATTTTCCCGAATATCGTCATAATTTTTTCCAAAAATCGTCATAATTTTTCCTAATAACGTGATAAAAATACCGAAAATAATACTAAATTTTCTCGAATATCGTCATAATTTTTTTCAAAAATCGTCATAATTTTTCCTAATAACGTGATAAAAATACCGAAAATAATACTAAATTTTTAATCACTCATATAGGCGACAAGTTCAGAAGTTTAATGCTCAATAATCTTGACAAGTGAGATGGCAATAGTTAATAGTTAGTTTACAATTATAATCACACAATTATAAACGAAAAATATAATACGAAAATATTTGTCATATTGCTAATCATAATAAAAAGCTGGAAAATATTTTATTAAAATAACCGATGTGTTCATGAACAATGCATTGTGTGAAATTAGTTTTCCCCTTATAATTTTATGATTTTCCCCTTATATTTGGAAAAATCTACACTTAAATAACAGCATTTTCTTTTAACGAATCAATAAAAAAAGCCTCAAAACTTAAGATATTTTATGAATTTTTATTCAGTTTTTCAATTTTTCCTTGTCTTTTATAATTATTATAACGATTCGATTAAATTATTTTATTATTTTTTGAAAGAGAAGAAAATTATTAATACATAAAACGAAATATTGAATGAACTAGTCGCAAAAAATAGATACTGCATCAATGTGTACTGTTTTTTGATGGATTGAAATCTAATTCAATTTGTTTTCATTTCAATAGAAGTAAATCAATTTAATGTAAATAATGAATCTGTTAAATATTGCGAGTTCGTTAAAAAAAGTAAAAAAAATAATGTAAATGTATCGAAGAACATTCACAAACATATGTGCTTCGTTCTTAAAAGGAAGAGAAAAAAATAACTATTTCTCTTATGAACTAAATCTTCTTTTTTCGACCAAATGATTTGATTGTCGCTTATTGTTGTTTTTTTGTATGAAAATGTAACAAAATTCTATCATTTTAGCAAATTTGGTAATTATTGTTTTCTTTTCTTTTTATCAAATCATCAATGTAATAACGTTTGGTTTGTCATTGTTTAAATTATTGGGTTGAAAGTCATTTTAAGCTATTTTTGCTTTTTTGGTGATTGGTTCGGGAACTAATGCCTCTAGTTCGTCACTGGTTACGATCTGAAAAGATTGAAACAAATTTAGAATTGTTGCGAAAAAAACAGTGAATTTCAGCTCATTCGGATATACCATTTGTTGTAGCTGGTTATGGCGAACAAACGGCTATTGAAGGAATGGATAAATGTTAGAAATTTGTCATTGTTTCGGGAAGTGGTCCAGTTACAATGCTTACGCTATGATCCGACTTATCCTCCTCGTTGTCGCCTTCATATGAGTCATTGAGGTCGAATTTGACATCGATGTATGGCTAAAATAAAGAAACAAATTCATTAGAAATAAGTTGTTATATGTATATATATTTTCAACTACCTGTGCTTGCCAATACTGAAAATTGTTGAATTCATCGAGTTCATTTACCAGCACCGGCACATTCAATTGAATTTCATTGTTGGGCTCGCTCGATGGCTGGTTTGGCAGCTCGTTAGATGGCAGGTTTGGCAGCTCGTTCGATGGCTGGTTCGGCAGATCGTTCGACGGCTGGTTTTCATTGGGATTCATCAAAATCATACATTGATCATGTACATGCCGTTGCGATAAAAATGATACAATCGGTTTTTGAGGTTTACCATATAAGTCGTCAGCAAATTGACGAATTCTTGCATTTTTCGGAAGCAATTCATCGGTGAGGTACACCTCGTCGTTTGAATAATCGTATGAGATATGAGCTTCGTACATTTCTTTCGTATGTATGCGCAATGTCATATCAATGTCACTGCCTCCCGATTGGACACCGAAAAATAGTACGGTATTTGCTTTCCATGAAGCTGGCACTTCGTATTCATTGTTTTTGGTAAACATAGTTTTTGTAATTTTGAATCCCAGTACACCATTTTTGGTTGTGGAAACCAAACTCAGACGAATACGCCATGATTCTTTGCGACAAAAAGCAAAAATAATCGCAAATCTTTTCACATTTACTGCATCAAATGACATGATACGCTTGCCACACTTCAGGGTTTTGAAGGAAAAAAAGCCTTCAAGAATTTCATTGTTCATTACCATGTTTGGATTGATGTCCATAAACGAACCAGTTCCGTTGTTTAAAACTTGAATTTTATATCGAGGATCTTCAAAACGCAAGTCCAAAATACGGCTGACCCGGTGCGACAAAACGTTGTTTCTTAACATACTGATCGTATTGTTCGGCACACATGGAGGCTGATGACCATGGCCATTAGGTGAAATCACAAGGCATTCACTGCAACGCTGAAAGTCATTGTGGTCCATTTTGAAAAGTTCGTTTGTTTTTTTGAGCGAGTTTGAGAATGTCAATAATGATGGAGTCATTGTGAAGTTCTTTTGTGTTATTAGAAATGTTAAATTGGTTTGACATTTCCAATTCCAACGATCTGTGTGCCAATGTTGAATATGGATTTGGAACAATGGCATTGGGCCCAATTTCAGGTAGTTCGTGGGAACAATTCTCGAATTCTCCAAAACAGATACAGTTCATTGTACTATTGGTGAAACCCCAATGAAACTATTTAATTTATATAATGTGAATCTAAGAAAATGAATCGCAAAAATTATATATGTGTTTAATGACTAAACTTTTCACTATAAACGCCGGTACGAAAATGACTGCCGAAATTATGATGAAAACATTCTAGAGCACAATGAAACAAGAAAAAAGATGGCGCCGATTGGTTGCATTATGTTAAATGTCAGGGATCAATGATGCGTTATGTTATGGCTCATTCACAGTAAGAATGTTGCACGTATGCGTTACAACCAATGACAAAACTATGCATTCTAAAATTGCATTGTATAAATAATGTATACCACAATGAAACATTCTAATTTACAATTGAATTTAATTTTATTAAATATTATTAACCACATGCATGAGTATTTAGAAATAAACACAATGACACACAAATTTGTTTTGTTTTTGTTAAATTTGTTTGTCGTTGTCGTTGTTTATCAGTTATCACGTTTCATTGGAACTTTCATTGAAATAATGACACATTTTCTGGTATCATCAGAACCATCTCAAGCTCACGAATCGCTTTTGTGTAGCCTTTCCTTTCAAGCAATGATATTGTTTTGGTGATATCGAAACGAGCAAGAGCACTAGATCGAACAGGGTTACTGTAAACAAATAAAGATAATTAGATATACGAATAGCCATATGTACGTATACGTTGAATGATAACCTACATTTGACCTGTTCCAAAAAACTGGACAAAAATCGTTTGACCAATTATTTCCAGTATGCGTGCTGGCCAAGGGGAATAGCCCGGTATAGTTACAAGTACAATTTCATCAATAATGAATTCATTGTTCGGTGATTCATTGTTGACTTTTTCCTTTAAACAGAGTTTCACACTCTTTCTCACTTGCTTCTTCTTGTCATTGTTTATGATCGGTTTTTCGACCACAATCTCATTTCTCTTTCGCTTAGAACGGCGTAGGCTTACACTTTCACTCGTAATATTCGTCTAGAAATATTAGAAAAATAGAATTAGAAGAGAAAACAATCACTATGAGGCCCATTTTTCAGTATTAATTCATTGTAAATCAAACCTTATTTTGAGCGGAATTTTCATCAACAACAAATTCATTGTGCGGTATTTCGTCGACGACTTTTTCCTTTAAACAGAGTTTCACACACTTTTTCGTTTTTTTCTTCTTGTCATTGTTTATGATCGGTTTTTCGACCACAATCTCATCTCTCTTTCTTTTGGAACGATGTAAACTCACACTTGGACACGCATCACTTGCCTAAAAGTGAAAATAAATTATTAGGAAGCCCGTTCTGAATTAATATTGATTCATTATAAATCAAACCTTAATTGGAACCAAATTTTTGTCAATAACAAATTCATTGTGTGGTGGTTCGTCGTCGAATTTTTGCTTTGAACCGAGTTTTAGACACTTATTTGTTTTTTTCTTCTTGTCATTGTTTATGATCGGCTTTTTCACCTCAGTCTCATCTCTCTTTCGCTTGGAACGACGTAAACTTATACTTGGACTCTCATCACTTGTCTAAAAAAGAAAAACAGTGTTATAAGCCCGTTTTTAATCAGTATTATTTCATTGTGAATCGAACCTTATTTTGAGTGGAATTATGCGTTTGATTTTGTTCCTTCGTTTTTAAATAATCCATCCAATTGAACCGCTTCAGCTTCACATAAGGTAGCTTGAGAACCCCTTCTTCAGTTGTATCCAACCTTTTTTCATTGATTGTAGAATTTTTCTTCACTGTCTAAAAATATCAATTCATTGTTTAAAGTGAGGTTAGTTTGCATTCTTTCCAATGAAAAATACTATTTTTATCGCATGTTATTTTAACTTATTGCATTGTTGCACTTGAAACACTATTTCACTTCAGAAATTATTCATTGTTATTACCTGACTTCGGGTTGTTGTTCTTTTTGTATTCATTGTTCTATCCAATAGATTGAATTTACGACAAAAAATTCAGTCAAATACAAATCATATTACGTAGAGGTTTGATGCAATAATAGTTATAATTAATTGAAGCTGAGAAATGAAGATATGCTGTCATTCCATTGACAAAACAAATGAAAATGCTTGAAAATGCGCTGCGTTAAATAGTCATAGACATTCATTGTTCGACATTTAGTGTCATGCTCGGTGTCATGCGTACGTCAATTAACCATTTGATAAAAATACCATAGAATCCATTGTGAGAGAATTTTCATTAAAATCTGTGAAAAGAGTATTAACAATGACAGCATTAAAATTGTTTGGAACACGAGATTTATATGAAATTTTACAAATTGAACGATCAGCGAATATCCATGAAGGTATGGTACATACAAAACACATTTCATTCATTGTCATTTGTTTATTCATTGTTCTTGTTTCACAGTGAAAAAAAGTTTTTATAACCTCGCACTGAAGTATCACCCGGATCGGGTTCCAGAAGATCAAAGACAGGAGGCTTCGGCCAAATTTAATATTCTACACAATGCATATATCATTCTCTCAGATCATGAAAAGAAAAAACAATATGATGACGGTTTGGATATTCTTTTTGTGAGCAAAACTATTGCTGCGCATTGGGAAAACTTTTTGAAGCCAATAAATCAAACTAACATTGACAATGCGCGAAAAGCCTACCAAGGCTCCGAAAGAGAAGAAAAAGACTTAATTCGTGAGTTCAATAGCGGTAATGGAAGTATGACTCACTTGCTAAATAATATCCCGTTTATGCGTCATGAACCGTATTATCGAAACAATGAATGAATTGATGTCATTGGGCAAAGTTCCAAAATTGCGCATTAAAAAAATTTCAAAAAAATGAAAGCCACATATTTTGTTCATCAATAAAATCATAAATCAATGAATTGTATTCATAATTTTCGAATAATTGCAGTTTTCATTATGAACTTATTACTTATAAGATACTTATTGGAACAATGAAACAATCGATAATAAATACATATATTGATTGTGTTCGTTGTGTTTCTTTGCTAATTTTATTAAATGTTCAAATGAAATACGCATAACCATGAAAGTCTATGACACATTATCTATTACAATGCAATGCAATGCAATGTAACGCAGCGCATCTTTACTTATCTTTTCATTGTGATGACAGTGCATATTTATTTCCTAGCCTCAATTCAACTAAAACAATTATATCAAATCATATTGTGTAAAGGGTGCGAGATGATGGTGAAAATAATGCTCCAACTGCTGTTGATCATGTTGTTGATAATGAAATCATTGTTGCATCAAATTCAGGTGGAAAAAGAGCAATATTATCAATGAAAGATTATGATAAAAACCGAAAAGAAAAAGATAGAAATGTTAATAAAAAAATGTTGGAAATGCGAAAGGTGGATAAAATTTTTGACGAAGTTCATCGACAAAGGAAAGAGAAGGCTGATAAAAAAAAGGGTGAATTTGAATTAGTTACATCTAGCGATAGCGATGATGATAGCGTTATCATAATTGGAGATCGATATCCATCAACAAAGCGGAAATCTTCGTCTTCTGAGCCTACTGGATCAAATAAATTTGTAAGAGTAATGCCAACACCGATAAAAAATAAGCTTAGTAGTCGTTTTAGCGGGAAAAAATTGCGCAATATTACTCAAATGCCACGACCAATTCAAACTCTCAAGAAAAGTGTTCAAAAAAATCCAGTAACAGTCGTAAAAGTACCAGCCATCGACAATCCATACTTAACAAAGGATGATGTTATAAAACGGGGACGAAAAAATATTGCACCAGTAATTGAAGAAACTAAAACATCAAAGAGAAGGCCGAAAATTATTTTGAATGATTTAATGATGAACAAAACAGGCGGATGTTTAGAAACAGAATTTGTGCCATATAATGAAAATGTTGTTCATGAATATTATGATGACCCGAATGAATTGTGTGAGAGGTTACGTGTTTTAATTGCATCTCGAACTGCTGGAAACACAAACCATTCACAGGAGATAAATTCTATTATTACCGAATTGCGTGAAGCAGACATAATAGAATAAAGTTATATTAGACATTTTTATTTAGCTTGGTGCTCACTCCAATATTCAGCTCACAAATTTTCATTTGTTTATTCTTCTAATGCATATGCAATTTAATTTTGTTTTTGTTTCGACAACATGTTTGTAAAGGACAAATCATAAAGTTAGGTGCATTTTTTAAATGTTTTTTCACCTCTTCACTTATTTTTACACATCGTGCCGCATCCTTTTTCTAACATTTATGACGTATATAAACTGTACATAGTTGCATTGAAAATGGGAACATGTAATAAAACGATAAAATTTTCAGTTTTGACAAAAAAATATGCATTGTCACCTTTTGCAGATGTAAGAAAATAGAAGAAAATCGCAATAATTATGGCGCATCAATTCCATCCCACACATCCATTCCACCCCACACCATACCCAATGCATTTGGCATCTCCACCACCACCACCATCATCACCATACTATGGATCTGGATATAACACACCGGGGAGTGTATCAACGATGCCGCCGATTTCACCATCATTTTTCGCTCGAAGTGGAACGCCGACAACGATTGGTGGCTTTGATGACATCGACGTAAATGATGGGCCAACTAATTTCAACGATATAAACGTTCAGCGGTTCATCAATGAGCGTGATACCGATACGCCGTGGATGGTTCGCCGTAATACCATATATGCAAACATTTCGCAGAATTTGGCGCAATCCCATCGACCACAGCGATCACCATCACCATTATCACCACGATCACCATCACCACAGCCTCCACAAGATGATAATGTGGAATATGATGAACCACAGCAACAAGAGGATGATGGCGATGCTGATGTTGAAGATGAAATTGCTGTGGATGAAGACGATGATGATGTAATTTTTGTTGGTGAATACCAAATCCAGCAGCCACCATCACAAGCAACGCAACAGGAACAACAATATCAACAAGAACAACAAGAACAACAAGAACAACAAGAACAACAACAACAACAAGAACAACAACAACAACAGCAGCAACAACTTGGTCGACCATTGTGCGCTATTTGCAGGGAGGATTTATTATTAAATTCGCCAATGGTCCTCCCTTGCAACCACGTTCTTTGTGAGGGGTGCATCACAGAAATATGTAGAGTGCGTCGTAGATGCCCAATTTGCCGTCATCCAATACCATCGGTGGATAGATGTAAACTTTTATTTTTCCCATAATTTGTTCACATTTTTTTTTTTTTTTGCCCATTTTTATTGATTAAAGTTTTCATTGTATTTTGATTTTTTTTTTTAAAATAAAAAATCAATTTTAATATTGATGATAAAAAGAAAAAAATGTTTTTTATTCCAACAAATTTCTATTTTTTCAGAAAAAACCTGTTTTCCTCAAATAATTTTTATTCCAGATTTTCTGAGAATCACGAATTAAATTGATATCATTTTGATATAAATTTGATATAAATTTGATATAAATTTAATTCGTGTTTCAGATTCCATTTTTCAGCAAATCTTTTTTTTTCGACTTTTTTTTTTTTTATCTAGATTTTCTGAAAATCGCGAATTAAATTGATATCATTTTGATATAAATTTGATATAAATTTATTATAAAATTTGATATTATTTTTATATCAATTTAATATACATTTGATGTCAATTATTTTCTTAGAACCGCGAATTAAATTGATATAAATTTGATATCAATTTAATTCGTGTTTCAGAACTCCCTTTTCCCTACTACTAATAACCTTTCACTCTGAACACTTGCTATTACAAAATAATTAGAACACAATTTAATTTTCAATGGAAAACTATTTATTTATTAATTTTTTTGCCAATTGTAATGCTCTATGATAAACAACATTCTTAGTTTTTGTGTTGTCTGTGTAATATACAGGATACTCTAAATTCACACCACAAATTCCCAATGATTGGCCTTGCGTCTTGTTAATAGTAACTGCAAACGCGAGGCGTACTGGAAATTGCAGTCGCTTGAATTCAAAGGGCATATCAGCCGGAATCATAGGTATTCGTGGTATGAATACGTCTTCACCTTTGAATTTGCCAGTTAGAATAGTGGTTTCAATCACGTTTTGCATAAGTTTTTTCACTGTGAGTCTCGTTCCATTACATAAACGTGGCTGGTTAATATTACGCAGCATTATTATGGTAACGCCAATTTTCAATTGTAGTTTATATGGTGGCAATCCAGGCAATTCCAAAGAATTTAAAAATTCTGTTGGATAGTGAACCACATCTTCTATGTTGGTAACTGTATCCAATGACTTGTACGAAACCAATTTGCCAGGAATCTTTGATTGAATAGCTATGTTTAAATCACTGACGTCTTTGTTTTTCGTAGCTAAAATGGCTCTTTCACTCAACCAAGAATGGCATTTGTACACACATAGAAATAAGTGTCAGTGTTTATGTATTAGTGATTCTTATTTGTGAATCTGAAACAGAATTCTTTTCACCACTACAAAAATTCTTTTTCGTGAAAACGAATTTTGGTTATGTTGTGTAAAAAATCAGCACGTAATTTTATATCTGAACTGTCACCCATATATATTTGACACAACATAACCAAAATTCGTTTTCACGAAAAAGAATTTTTGTAGTGGTGAAAAGAATTCTGTTTCAGATTCACAAATAAGAATCACTAATACATAAACACTGACACTTATTTCTATGTGTGTACTGTTGTGCTATGTTTGGAAAAACACTTTCAATTAATTCTTCCTGAGATTGAGTAAAACGGCAAAAATCATGCGGCAACGATATCAATCCGCTTTCATCGACAGGCATAGCACCATTTCCAATATTTAACAATTGCTTCGAAAATTTATCAGCAGATGGATCGTTTTGCAATTGTACACGAACATTAGTTGTCAACTTCAATGTTTTCACATGTCTCCACAAATATGATGACTTTAGGCAAGCATTGATTTCATCAGCAGGTGTTGATCTAGGAATGACTGGCAATGTTTGTCGAAAATCACCAGCCAATAAAATCAATGCACCACCGAATAACTCTGAATTTCCTCGAAGATCTTTCATAGTTCTGTCCAAAGCTTCAACTGATTTTTTATGTGCCATAGTGCATTCATCCCAGATAATAATGGAGCATTGCTGCAATACTTTTGCTGTGCCAGATGTTTTCGATATGTTACACGTTGGATTTTCATTCACTTGAAAATTCAATGGTAATTTCAAAGCAGAATGAGCAGTTCGACCACCATCCAACAAAGTAGCCGCTATTCCAGAAGAAGCCAATGCTAATGCAATTTTACTTTGTGATCGAATCGTTGCCAACAACAATGAAATCAAATACGTTTTTCCAGTTCCAACTGGGGCATCCAAGAAATAAAATCCACCAACACCAATGTTAACAGCTTGCATGATTTTATCGTAAACCATTTTCTGTTCAGCATTCAATTTCGTTAGATTTGCTTGAAGATATAAATACAATCCATTCCTGTCGTACTGTTGTTCACGTTGCAGTTCTAATTGAAATACATCATGCATTGAACGATTGGGAGATGGCATTCCCAATTGTGACAATAATTTGTTAGCCATCGCCAAACATAAATCCTCAATTTGAATCAAAGCATCATTATAAACTTCCGGTGTAAATTCCATAACTGGATTACCTCTCGCTTTACGTACTCGATACAAAATATCTTCAGATAGATAATCTTGATATTTTATCCACAATTCACGTGGATTCGATGGAAAACATGTAGCACAAAATGATTGCAAACAAAACACGTATTTGATATGGATGAGCACAAACTGATGCTTCTCCAAGAGTTTGATCCCAATGCAAATCATTTCCCAACAAATCTAATCTTTGACACGCTTCACGATAATGTGCACACAATTTGCCATTCTCTGTTCTTAATGATTAAAACGATGTTGGAACGCGAACATTTACTAAAAACAATCGCAAATAATAGCATTCAGCATTATTTGGATGTACTGTATAGATGCGTCCCAAAGCTTCAGTTGAAAATAAGTTTGGATAACCAGTTACACGATTTCCTTGCTTACGTCGTTGAAATTCTTTTTTCGATACATTCCATGTATAAAATTTTGGCACTTCTGCATACAATAACGTTTTAGCAAATGCATCCGATTCACACAATTTAAAAAATGCCGTCAAAGTTGTATGAGGTGGTGACTGAGCCATTTGTGCTGCATTTTGAACAGTGAAGTAAACACGTTGTCCATTCTCGAGATGAACAGCTAAGTGAACAACTCTTGGATATCTCTCATGAATAGCTTCAAACACACACACAGACATTACCTTTCCAACAAAAAAAAAAAACATTGATTTGGTCTTCCCGTTCGCCAAACAGTCGTCACGAACAGATTTTGCAAGTTTTTTTTTTATATATATAGATTCATGATAGCCGAATGAATCAACAACGATCTCAACCACAACAACAAATCCAACCGCAACAACAATTTTATCAAAACAAACATGGTACTAATTGGAATAGTTTTCCTTTTTGGAATCAGGCTTATCCTGTTCCATACAAGTATCCAATGCAGTGTCAACAATATATGAATCCGGCGCTTTTTCATCAGAATTTTAAACCGTATCAAATGTACCAACCCATTTTCAGTCGAAGAATTTTTCAAACAATGATGCCAAGGGGAAAAATTACATTTACTCGTGCAATGTTAATGGTTTGCGAACTAAAATTCCGGAATTTTTTTCTAATATTTTAATTAATGATTTTAAAGTTTATTTGTTATGTGAAACGCACTTGAATAGCACCATAGGTAATAGTGAGATTTTTCCGAACGACTTTGATGTTTTTCGTTGTGATCGAACGGATCTTACAGAGAGGGATCAAACCATTAAAAAGTCTCATGGAGGTGGTGTTTTGATTGCAACTCACAAATCATTGAATGGGCAGTTAATTTTTGATGGTGAATCTTATGGTGCAGAAGTTATTTGCGTTAGGATTAATATTAATTGCCGAAAGTTTTATTTGGTTGAATTGTATATTAGACCTAATTCACCATTTAAGATTTTTGAGAATATTGATGCTGCTATTAATTTTTTAATTACGAAATCAGTTCAAAAGGATTCAATCATTGTATCTGGTGATTTCAATTTGTCTGATTTATTATGGATATCGGATGACATTGATCATCCAAATGTTTCTTATCCTATTAATGCTTGTTCTAGGAGGGAATTGTCCATTCTGGATTCTTTCCATGGGTGTGGTTTGTCACAGATCAATGAAACTTTAAATAATAATGGAAAAATGTTGGATTTGATATGGACGAATGACCCGGACTTGATTTATTGCTTGAAAAGTGATATTTTTTTGGTGAAATCTGAAGTACATCATTCGATTTCGTCGCCAAAATTGTTGAATAGATTAAATATTAGAATACCAGCAAGAAGGACAAGACTAACTACTATTTTAAATGAATCACAAAATTTACCAAATGACCCTTTTAGCCAAATGAAACTAAAATATAACAAATATTTCCATCTATTTGATTTTAACCTTACGAAAAATTGTTTGAAAGAAATTCTAAAAAATCACTTTAAAACCAATGTTACCTGATAGAATTACATTCAATGTATTAATTTATTTATTTATCTGATTATTATTTTGTAAACTCAATAAACCACCTTAGGCAAAGAAATGCTATTGGTGCAGAACAACAAACTAAATTCTGGTAGGATTACAGATGTGCCAAACCCGATATGTTAATACATTTGTATTAAAATGATATTTTATTAGGATGCTATTAACTATTAACACCAATCATAATACGAGTATTAAGATGAGTATTAACTATTAACATTGAGTAAATATGAGTATTAACATCGTCATATTAAGATAAGTATTAAGTATTAATATGCTGGAGTTAATAGACGCCATTTTCAATTTTGAACAGATTGTATATAGATTTAAATTTTCGATTTGAAAAAAATGGTGGCATATCAGGATTTGGCCTGAATTCAAGAACTTCCTTTATGGAACTTCATGTAAACGATTTATATATGGAATTTCATACAGGAAGTTCTGGAATTCAAGTCAAATCCTGAGAATCCATGGATCAGCCTGGGCAAGTGATACCTCTATCGATAGGTCTCAAATATTTAGTCCCCATAACAAAGGGTAAAAATGCACTTATTTTTCTGATTTTCCGATTGAAAAAGCATGAAAAATCGATCAAAAAGTTTTTCCTTCTTTGAAATGCAGTTTTTATTTGATATGCCACAATTGTTTTTTCCTATATACGATCTGTTCAAAATTGCGAATGGCGTCTATTAAATTCAACAAATTAATACTTAATAGTTATTTATTTATTTATTTATTTATTTATTTATTTACACCGCCAAGAGCTGGCTGAGAGAAAGGAAAAAAAAGTGTACAATAATTTACATATTATATACATCAATCTTAATAATAATAATAATAATGATAATTTAGGAGATCAAATTACAGAATGTAATAAACACATTTATAAAGTGAAAAAATTGACTATCGCTTAATTCAAGAAGTAATTTTTTAAACTTTGTTCTCGTAACTGGAGTGACAAAAATATTTTGTACTAAATTAGCTAATTTACAAATTTGAGATATTGGAGCACTGGAAGTTCTACTCATTTTTGAATCAACTACTCTAAACAACTGAATATGACGAAGGTTTCTAGTATTTGTATTGATTGCCACCATGTCTCTAACAAGAGGGCAATGTATGTTGTTGTTCATCAAGTCAAATAAAAACATTATAGACGAATCAATGCGACGACGTTGTAAAGACTTCATTTCCAGTTCATCAAGACGCTGGACAAACGGAATGATTTTGTAACCGTTCGATGCGTTTGGATATTGTTTTAACGCAAACATACACACAAAAAAAGAATGTGGTAAAACAGCAATTTATAGTACAAAATATACATTTCTGTTTGTTTTACCACATAACTTCAATATTTTACCACAAGCTATGGATGTCGAATTATATGAAATTGTATGTGGTAAAATCTCAAAGTTATGTGGTAAATCATATATCCACCACTAAATTTAACTGAAATACCAATTTATTTTTTTGTGTGTAGTGAATTGTCGTAGTAGACTAAGAGCCACTGAACTAAGGATGTGTTATTTCTACTTTATGGATGATTATTGGTTTGAAGGTTATTTTAAAAATTACTTTAACCATAGAAAATAAAATTGTTTAAGTTTCTCACTTATTAAGGTGAAATCTGATTAATTGAAAACTTAATAAAGACAATAGTATTTTTTAATTATGCTTTACGTTTGATTTAGTTCGAATAACATAAACAAGTACATAAATTTCTTAAATTCCAAATATCTGCATGAAATGTTCAATACCGATCAAAATCTGATCGATTAAAATTGTTAAAAAAAACATTAATTTTTCTTTTTGCTTTATGTATGAAATTCAAAATATTGTGGGACCGGAAAATAATTGGTGGGTTTTTAGGTTGGAGTCTGTCTTTGACATCTGTGTAAATTTATGACAATATATTTTTAAGTGTTTGGTTTGTGATTTGTGAGAACAAAAGTGATTTGGGATTTTGGCATTTTTTCCATTTTTTCTAAAAGAAGTTATAATAAATTTTGTTTGAATATAAATTTCGAAAAAGTCTTTTGAGATTATATTGACCTTCCCTATCGAACTGTAATAAGATCCAGGTTTTTCAAACGAAGAAAATTTTCCTAGAAGTTGAAGAACACCTAAACCCTGAAAATCGGCTTGAACGACCATCAACATAAAAAAATGAGAAAATTTTCAGTGAAACATCGTCGATGAACTTTAAGAGTGATGGTTAGATCTCTTGGTTCTCCACATAAACTATGAACACCGTTTCAAAAGCTTTTTTAAGTTAAAAGTTCCAATTCACGTTTGGTTCCAAAACCATGAAATTTCTTTGATTGGTTTTTTTAGATTTTTCCACCAAAAATTCAACTCATATCGTTCCGCAACCACCTTATTCACCTGATTTGCTCCGTGTGACTTCTGGCTGTTCTCTAAGCTAAAAAGACCGCTCCGGGGACATCGTTTTGAGTCGATTGAAGAGATTCAACGTGAATCGGCGCGCGCTCTGAAGGCCATCCCGCCAGTGACTTTTTGGCATGATCGAAGATTGGAAAATACGTTGGCATAAGTGCATTGCGTCGGGAGGGGATTACTTTGAAGGCGATGAAATTGATTTGGAAGAATAAAAAAAGAATTTTTGAAATATAACCAAATTCCCGGTAGGTTTTGCCCACAGTAGTATATTATTTTTTATGTCCGATAAACTTACATTTTAAATATCTGCATCGAAACATTCATAATTACTAATATCTGAATTCTTATTCTTTCATACAAAATACTATGAAAACAAAACATAACCTCAAATTTCACAGTATTTTGTATGAAAAAATAAGAATTCAGATATCAATAATTATGAATGTTTCGATGCAGATATTTAAAATTTAAGTTTATTGGACATAAAAAATAATATATTTTACATTTCATACATAAAGCAAAAAGAAAAATTAATGTTTTTTTTTAACAATTTTAATCGATCAGATTTTGATCGGTATCCTTAGTTCAGTGGCTCTTAGTCTATAGAACACTTTCCAATAATTCAACATTGCAATTGTGGAATGGTGACCACACAACGCTGCAATAGTCCAAGTGTGATTGAACGAGTGCAAAATATACAGCTTTACATGTTGTAGTCTCATTCAATCCATAACAGAATCGTTTCAAAAAAGCAAGTGGGCTTTGTGAGAAATGGTTTCAATGTGGTTAGTAAAACTCAGTCTGCGGTCAATTAATACACCCAAATCGCGTAGATCATTGCGTTTTTTCAATTGATGACCATTGTAGTGATAATTAGTAGGCAAAGGGTTTCGACCTCGATAAAGTGTCAAAACTGAACATTTGTCAATGTTTAAGTGAAGATCGTTTGATATGCACCATTGATGAAGGTTGTCGATTATTGATTGAAGACTATACGAATCGTCAAGCGTTTTAACTCTACACGCAATACGAACATCATCAGCAAACATTGATATTAATGCATTTCCCCTTGATATATTTGTGATGTCGTTGATGAAAAGTAAAAAAATTGTTGGTCCAATGTGGCTACCTTGAGGTACACCCGAATGAATGGAATAATCAGACGATAAATTTTTACCAAGAGGAACGAATTGACGACGATTTGACAAGTACGAAAAAATCCAGTTCAATAAATTTCTTGGAATTTTGAATGACATCAATTTTTTACGTAAAATTTTATGATTTACTCTGTCAAATGCTTTACAAAAATCTGTATAAAGGACATCAACTTGTCCGCCATTATTCAGAGCATCAATTGAATAGTGAACAAACTCCATTAAATTTGTTGTTGTTGAACGCCGTTTCATGAATCCATGTTGACGAGGTGATATATCGGTAGTAACAAATGAAATAAGATGGATGTTGACCAGATGCTCGAAAAATTTGGCAATATGTCTAATGTACTTAAGAATGTGTGGCATCTGACCACACGACGTTTGACATTCGTTCATCAGAAATTGAAAAGTGAAATTGAGCAAATAAAATTGAACTCAGTTGAGTTCTAATCATGAAACGAAACACACGTCTTTCCATTATTAAACATTGGTCCTTCGAATAAAAAAAAAAAAAAAAACACAAAGACCGACGCCATTTTTTTTGCCAATTGGCTTGAGCAGATGTGCAGACAAATTAAGTGCTGATTTTTATGGAAAATTGTTGGTTTGCGGGCAGAAAATCAATAAATTGATCATATTTGTGGAAAAACGTAATTATTTCGTGCAGAAAAGTCAATTATCACACAAATTTGGGAAATTTGAGCAGAAAATTGATGAAACGTGTGGAATTAATAAAGATCATTTTTTTTCTCACGCAATTGGTGGCAAATCGCATGGATATCAAGTAAAATCAAGTGATTCGGTGCAGAAAATACAGAATTTATTCGATTTGAGCCGATTTGAGCGAAAAAACAGAAGAATTGGATTGAAAAGAGCAGATTTGCTGATTAACCTTTTATGTGGATAATTCAATCTACGCATCAAATCCACAAACGTGCAATTCGGGTGCTGCCATTTTCTACGGCATTGCGCAAAGAGCTCATATAGCGTTTTTTTTTGTTTTCGTTGCGTGCTGATTTAATCAAATCATCCAAAAAAAAAAAAAAACCCGAAATTAAGCCATTTCTTCGTCGTTTTTGAGCCAAATTGAGAAAAAAAAAACGAATTCAAGCAGCCAATCAATCAAATTCGTTGGATTATTTTTCTATTCGTCGCATATTGGTCATTTTTTCATTTGAAATGCCATTTTTTCTCATCGTGTCGTGCGGAAGATAGCTGATTCAATCATTTTTCGGATTTTTCGTAAAAAAAAAAAAAAAAATCAAAGTGAAAAAGAGCGGATTTACGGTTTTTCTGATTGGTGCAGATAATTTCATCAAAGCAATAAATTCGTATTGGAAAATCGACAATAGAAACGCATTGTAAAACAAAGTACCGCTATTTCAACAAAGAGCTGATACAAACATCGTTGTTGGTGCATTTTGAGCCGCCATTTTCTATCGTATTGTGTAGAGAGCTGAGGCAGTATTGTTGTTGTTTTTATTGCGTGCCGAAGCAAATTGGAAAAAAAAGAAAACCAACAACAACAATCAAAACCGAAAGACGTTTAGCAATTTTGTGGTTTTGTTCTTTTCGATTTGAGCCGATTCCAACAACTTAAATCAATTTATAAAAAAAAAAAAGAAAAAAAAGAACATATACACACTAACATTAATTTGACAGCGAATACTACAACCTTTCAGAGTCCGGCAGTAATTTTGAAATGCGTTAAATAAAGCACGTTATTTTAATTGAATTAATGTAATCCTGAAAAGTAATTCGGAATTACTTTTATGCGTTATTTAATTGTAATTTGTAGTGTGTAATCCGGAATTACTTTTTTCAATTACTTTTTGACGTCACGCATAAGAAAAACAATGGACAGATATTTGTGTTTTGTCGACTGTATGTGTATTAGTGACATATTAAGAGCAGCCGATTGATTGTATTGATTTTAATTGATTTTTCGAAAAGAAATCTCGAGAAAACGAATATAAAAATTCATATAATATTGAATTTCAATTGTAATCTAATTTTTTGTATTTTTTTCTTCATGTATTTCATTTTAATTCATATTTTTATTTTCATTATTCTTGAATGCAAAACTCACAGTAACGCCATCTGTTGGTTTTTGTTGAATTTTCTATTCTCTCCACATATTAATAATGAAAATAAAAATATGAATTAAAATGAAATACATGAAGAAAAAAATACAAAAAATTAGATTACAATTGAAATTCAATATTATATGAATTTTTATATTCGTTTTCTCGAGATTTCTTTTCAAAAAATCAATTGAAATCAATACAATCAATCGGCTGCTCTTAATATGTCACTAATACACATACAGTCGACAAAACGCAAATATCTGTCTATTGTTTTTCTTATGCGTGACGTCAAAAAGTAATTGAAAAAAGTAATTCCGGATTACACACTACAAATTACAATTAAATAACGCACAAAAGTAATTCCGAATTACTTTTGTGCGTTATTTAATTGTAATTTGTAATGCATAACGCAAATTAATAATTTGCCGGACTCTGCAACCTTTGTTTTGAAATGTCATATTTCCAACGAAAATTGTAAAGTTTACAACCATGGTTGGAATTCTATACATCACAGATTTGTTTGCACTAATACCAACTTGCTTGAGCGCGCAATTGAAATGTCACATTTACAACCAAATACGCAAATGCTTTGGTATTAGTGCAAACAAATCTGTGATGTATAGACTTCTAACCATGGTTGTAAACTTTACAATTTTCGTTGGAAATATGACATTTCAAAACAAATGTTGTAGTATTTGCTGTCAAATTAATGTCAGTGCAGCAAAACGTAAGTTGAATTGTGAAAATCTGAGCCGATTGAAGAAAGAACAATGAACGTAAATTACCAAAATCGTCGTCGTACGCATGCCAACGCCATTAACAGAGCGAAATTATACACACAATCGCGTGTGTGTGCAGATGCATCGGTGATAGAGCTAGAAACACAGCTGGAAAATCTGAAATAAGCCTTCGGAAATTTCACCGAAGAACACCAAAAAGTGGTACAGGATTTGCCAAATGACCTATTCGACAGCCAAGACAAATACTACGAAGAAATGAAGGTCATATACACGAAAGCAGCAACGAAATTGCGTGAGCGGATATATGAAATGGAAATGGTGGAAATGGCAATCCGAAAAGAACGTGAAACGGCACAAAACACCTCAAGTGCAGAAAAAACAACAATGCAAGAGCAGACAAAAAAAGCCGTAGAAGATGCAAAAGAAGATGTGCTGGAAATGGACTTCACGGAACCAGACAGTAGCTCAGAGGATGCTTCGATGCACGAGCAAACAAACACGGTTAGCTCGCAAGTTGGCATGGCAAGTACGAGCGAACTACGACGCGATTTACGCCAACACTTGAACACACGCAGAATCCCAAACCAACCAAGTGCCGTAGTGCGGAAATTAATTTGCAATTGCTGTGCACGCGTTGGCCATCCGATGTCAGCATGCAACATTTTCAAAGCAAAAACGCCGGAACAACGGTGGAAAAAAGTGCGGGAACTGGGTGTGTGCCAAAATTGCTTCTCGCCAACGTGGCTAGAGCGCACACCACACCGTTGCAAGGCAGGTCCATGCAAGTGCGGTCGATGGCACAACTCGTTGCTTTGCGGTGCGCAGAGCCGTCGATGAGCCGAACCACAATAAAAATCAATTCAAACCTCAACCACTGACAGTCATTAGCCATAATTCAGACAGAGCAGTTGTGCAGCAATCAATTCAAAATTAATTTAAACATTTTTTTTCTTTTTCTAAAACTTAACATTTTTTTTTTACAATCAATAATTTTCTGATTTTGTTTTCTATCTATTATAAATTATAATTGAAAAAAAAAAAAAAAAAAATAGCGTACTCTAAATATATTCGAAGATAAGAGCCGAATGTGCTGAAAAACCAAATTAAATTGTGATTTAATTTAAAAGAAAAAAAAAAACATTGAATTTGTTAAATTTAAGAGCGGAATCAATCTTAATGAAATTTGTAACCAAACATTTTCTAAATAGTTTAATAATAAAAAAAGAAATTTTCGTATTTAAAAATAGAGAAAAATCCTTGTCTTTTCTTAAACTAAAAAGTGCGGTTGAGCTGTTTTTTTTCACGACAAAGTAGGTATTTGTGTCACTTGCTAAATTTCAGATTGAGAGCGGATCGAGATTGGAAGAATTGGGCAAATTTTTGTCAGTGGACAAAGAGCCAAATTGAAAAAAGTGCAGTTGGTTACCACGTTGCAAAAAATAGAAAAAAAAGAAACGCGCTATCAAGTGCCGATTCACAGTTAACACAATCAATCGATTGTTCAAAGTAAAATGGAGCTGAATCGCAGAGAAACACAAAGAGCAATTATTGTTCGTGCGCAGAATTTCGTAGAAAGCGACGTTTTTGAGCATGCCGACCTAACGGGCCTGAAAGAAAGGAAAAAATGGTTAGTAACGGCTTTTGAGCGGTATAATGAAGAACATTTATGCTGGTTTACAGGTGCAGAACGATGCTGCTGCGGCAGTGGAAGATATTTATCTTCAAACTTTGACACGCTTCTCAGCTAGAATTGAAGAGTTGCAAGCCGAAATTGATGAGCAAAACCGTGCAGATGAGCGGAAAAATAACAATCGTGCAGAGCCAGTAGTGCAGGTTGTCGAAAACCGAAATCGACAACCAGAAATTCAATTAGAGCGGATTAAATTAACGGTTTTCTCTGGTGAGCAAGCAGATTGGAGCGAATGGAAAGCAATGTTCGAGAGTTTGGTACATAACAACATTCAATTGAATGAAACACAAAAAATCCATTATCTCAAAAAATCGCTCGACGGTGCAGCAAAAAGCATTTTGAAAGGATGGCAAGCAATTTGCCAGAACTATCAATCGACATATGATGCAGTCGTGCTCGTTTTTGAGAACAAGTACCGCATGGTAATGGCACATTTGAGCCTTCGCAATATGATTGACACAACAAATCGACTCATGAAACAGTTAGAAGTGGCTGGTTTACCGGTTGATACATGGGATCACGTTATCGTGTTTGCGCTGATTGTGCGGATGCCACCAAGAACGTTAAGTTATTGGGAAAACACACAAGACTTGAACGAAATGCCGACAGTCAAAGAAGTGCTGGCATTTTTGGAAAAACGTGCGAGAAGCCAGGTCAATTTGAATCAAACTACAGTGCAAATAAACAATCAAAAAAATGAGCAGAAAGCATTGAGTACGAGCACCAACACAAAACCCAAGTACAAACCATATCAAAACGGTAAACCGAATACAGGCAACCAGAACTCAAGTGAGCAGAATCAATTAAGCTGCCATCATTGTAAATTGCCACATCCAATGGCTCGTTGTTTAAAGTTCAAAACAATGCCTTTAGACATGCGCAGAAATAGAGTAAGAGAATTGAATTTGTGCCTAAATTGCTTTTCGCCAAATCACAGAGCAGGATCGTTGAGCTGTAAGGCAAACTCATGCAAGTGCGGTAAAAATCATAACTCATTGCTGTGTGGAATACACACGGTTACAGCTATGCCAGTGAATGTCATCTCAGAGCAGAATCGTAATTCAAACGCACAATATCAACCACCAAGCGCAGGAAACAATAGAACACCAACAAGCAATTGGTACAACAATGTAAACGGAGAAGAGGATTTTTAATTTCGCACTGTAGATTAACTGTGTTGGCTACTGGTCGCTTAAAATTATACAACAATGCAGGAGCTTTTATTTTCGTTCGAGTACTATTTGATACTGGTTCGGAAGCAAATCTTATAACAGAAAAATGTGCGAACAGAGCAATGCTATCAAGAGAAAAGTTTTCGGTTGAAATGGAGGGAATCACTGGCACTCAGATAGTTAATTATGGATTGGTGAATGCGCGAATAGCACCATGGTTCGATTCAATTCGGGAATTTTCGTTGCATAAAACATTTATCGTTATGAAAAAATTGCCACCGGCGCAGAAAAATGAATGCAATGCATCTGACATTGCATCATTCGAACATTTGAAAAAGGCAGACCCATCATTCCACAAGGCTGGAAATGCTGACTTGATATTAGGAATCGACACATGGAGTGACATTATATTAAGTCAGGTTATTTGGAGTGGAAGGGGTCTGTGCGCACAGCTGACAAGGTTTGGTTATGCAATTTTTGGCACAATAAAGGCCACACCAAATCTAGCAGCTACAGTTTGGTGCGGAAGATCAATTATAAATCAGCAGAATAGATGCAAATTAGATGAGCTTATTCAGCGTTTTTGGGCAGAAGAAGAGCTGAGTGAAGAGCCGGTACTATCAGACGATGATCAACTGGCAATAGAAATTTACAAAAAGACAACGAAAAGAGCGGATGATGGTAGATTTATCGTGAGATTGCCGATGAAAGAGGGTGATATTGAGCTCGGGGATTCAAGAAGAATAGCATTGGATCGTTTCTATCAGTTAGAACGTAGACTTGAGTGGAACCATGAATTACGGGAAAAGTATTGTGCAGCAATGAGGGCAGACATTGAAAGTGGTCAAATGAGACTGGCAACAGCCGATGAGCGCCAAACCAAGGGGTATTACATACCACATCATCCAGTTACTACGGAATTTCGCGTTGTAATGGATGGGAGCTGTTCAAGTTCGAACGAAAAATCTGTGAATGACATAAAATTAGCTGGTCCAAACTTACAAGAGAAGTTGGAAACCATTATCATGAGATTCAGATTTCACAGATTTGTGCTGTCAGCCGATATCAAAAAAATATTGTTAAGCGCAGAAGTTAGCTATGACGAGCGTCATCCGATTATTTTACCATCTGAATCACGAATAGCAAAATTATTACTAGAAGAAGCGCATCGTGAAACACTGCACGGGGGCGTTCAGTTGATGCTGCACTATGTAAGGTCCAAGTATTGGATTGTGGGTGCAAAAAGAGCAGCAACCAACGTGGTAAAACGGTGCTTGAGATGCATTCGATATGCACACCATGATCACAAACAACTCATGGGCAATTTGCCACGAGAGCGGACGATGGTTACACGACCCTTTGCTCACTGTGGTGTGGATTATTTTGGCCCACTACGTGTGAAAAGATTCGAGGGCCGATGTAAGTCCATAGATACGGGCTACGGAGCAGTATTCGTGTGCATGACCACACGGATGGTACATATAGAGTGTGTATCAGATATGTCCACGGACAGATTTTTATGGGCACTTTCTCGCCTGGCAGCGATTTACCAAATGCCATCAGTTATGTTCAGCGATAATGCACAAATATTCGTAGGCGCAAGGAATGAGTTATGTAACGTTTCTGATGCTTGGAAATCAGGTCAAACAAATGACTTTCTGAGCAGTAGGGGAGTTCAGTGGAAATTCATTACACCACGCGCGCCGAACCAGGGGGGTTTGTGGGAAGCGGCAGTCAAATCGACCAAGCACCACTTAAAGAGAATGCTTCTAAATCACGTGCTGACTTTCGAAGCGTATCAAACACTATTCGCAAAAATAGGATCAGTGCTGAACATGCGACCGTTAGTGCCTCTTTCGGACAACCCAACCGAGCTGAATTATTTAACGCCAGCACACGCTGTGATTGGTGAACGGATTGTTCAACCATTGTGCGGAAATCTGAATGTTTTACCATTGAATCGGGTCAAACAACAGAAGATGCTAGACAAGATTCAACAAGATTTCTGGAGCATTTGGAGAAAAGAATACATCGGGTTGATGCAAAATCGCTACAAGTGGAATCGGGCAGAAAGAAATTTGCAGGTCGGAGACTTAGTACTGCTGAAAGAAGACAACGTGCCACCCGGTGTGTGGCCGGTAGCTAGAATATTAGAAGTCTACCATGGTGCGGATGGTTTAGTGCGGTCGGCAAGGATACGAACGCCAAGGAACGATTATGTGCGGCCTATATCAAAATTAGTGCCGATACCACCGAGAGAAAATGAATAAAATCAATTTTCAGTGTCGCTCAACTCAACTCAACTCAACCCAGCTGAGCTACCAGACTGTGCAGATATCCAGACAATGAGGAAAGACACTCAGCTATCAAACAAAATTAGTTTAAGATGTGAATTTTATTACTGAAAATGTGTAGTTAAAAGTATAATTGTGATTACCATTTAGGGCGTTTATTTTGTAAAAATTGTATAGTTAATTCACTTCGCTCATTGCGGGCGGAGGATGTCTAATGTACTTAAGAATGTGTGGCATCTGACCACACGACGTTTGACATTCGTTCATCAGAACGAATATCGAAACGTCAAGTGAAATTGAGCAAATAAAATTGAACTCAGTTGAGTTCTAATCACGAAACGAAACACACGTCTTTCCATTATTAAACACAATAGTTGGCAGTTTTGCAATGCATCTATAATTTTCGATGTTTGATCTCGTACCCTTCTTAAATATCGGATTTACAGTGGATCTTTTCCATATATCGGGAAAAATTTCGTTGGTCAATGATTCGTTGAAAACCAACGTCAGAGGCCGGTAAAGAATAGATGCACAGTTTTTCAATTTTAGAGGATGGATATTGTCAGGACCTGCTCCTTTCTTGGTGTTAATTTTCAGTAACTCATTAAACACGTTCAATTCAAATTGAATTGATAGCGAGTTGTCAGGAAACAAATAATCGTCTGAGATTTGAGAGCATTTTGGTGAAAAATTTGCACTAAAAAATTTAGCAAATAATTCAGCTTGCTCTTTTTCAACAACGGTTGAATGGTGATTAAGTCGAAGCAATTTAGAGAATGCTTTTGATTCTCTTTTAGAATTTACAAAATTCCAAAAAGATGATGGATTTGACTTCAAAGCATTTTTTAATCGATTGGTGTATTCATCATAGAGTTTGGAATTTAAAGCGTGGAACTCAGCGAAAGCACGTTCAAAACTAGTACGGTCGCCGCTGATTTTGAAGTTTTTCCACTCTTTGTTTCGTTTATTTTTTAATTTTTGAAGTTCACGATTCATCCACGGGATTTTGAACGTTTTTCTTGTATGAACTGGAACAAAATGTTGAATGGCTTCGTTGAGAACTTCGTACAAAATGTCAATTTTTGTATTCAGTGATGAGTAGTACATTCTTTCGATAAGATTTGAATCGTTTAAGAAATTGCACATTCCAATATAGTCAGCTTTCTTCAAGTTCAAAAATTTCATCGTTTGGTTCGAATTATTTAAACAACTTTGAACTTCAATAGTAACTAAAAACGGGGGATGATAGTTATCGATTGGAATGATTGGCTTTGGTCGATCTAACTCAACGTTCCAGAAAATATTTGTAAAGGCCAGATCTAGTGTTCTGCCCAAACTATTTGTGAAGGCATTGATTTGAAGATAACCCATTTTAATTATTTCGTGAATAAATTCCGCGGCGAAATTTGGTGAAATTTCACAAGGGAAAAGCACATTAAATTCATCATTAGATGGGTACCATGTGGCATGTGGAATATTGAAATCACCAAAAATAAAAATTGAGTCGGACGGACGAAGGTCGATTTGTTTAATTGCACGTAAATGTTTTGAGTAAGTTTCAGTTTGTGAGTTTGGTGGAACATACGCTACGTAGAGATAAGTTGAACTATTCCGACCAGTTATAATGTTGACACAAAGATTTTCGATATCAGTGGAATCATGTAAAGTAAATTCACAACTGCAAATATTTTCATGAACCGCAATTAGCGTCCCTCCTCCAAGTTAAAGTTATCTTAATATAAGTATTAACATAGATGTTAATAGTTAATAATCATCTTAATACTCGTATTGTATGTTAATACTTCGGTATAGGTAGGATTTTACATGCCATTTCATCTGGTCGATCATGCAATATTCCTGTACTAAGACATTGGATAGAATTGACATAAAATCATAGGTTCTGGAGCTGGGATTTTAAGGGAGGGGTAATTCCCAATTTCTCAGAAAATCGTTGGGGGTAATTTCATCTTTTCAAAATTTGTTGACCTTTTTTTTTTTTTTTGCTCTTACGATTTCAAAATTTGTTGACCTTTTTTTTTTTTTTGCTCTTACGATTTCAAAATAAACCTTTTTTTATTTCATCGAAATTACGAAATTATAATTGTTGTTTAGCTCAGAATATTCGTGTATATACTATATATATATTCATGTTGCGTTTTTACGTTAATATTTTTTATGTTTCGTTCCTGTTGAACGGAATTCATATTACCACGAATATCCTAATACACAATTATTAATAGCTACACAATTGTAACATTGTAATTATATTATTTCATTTTTATTTTTTTTTTCACATTAAGTGATGAAATGGATGCAATGAAGAAACTTTTACCAAAACTATCATTTATTTAATAGTTTTGATATTTGATGTTGTAATAATAATGAAATTAAATAATAACTAATAATAAATTGTGAGTAGACTTTGTATTCTAAAATGAAAAGAATCTTTATAATCTTTTCTTTATTTTGTGAAATCGTAAGAGCAAAAAAAAAAAAAAAGGTCAACAAATTTTGAAATCGTAAGAAAATCACGAGGGGTAATTTCAAAACGACCGTCTCAGTAGGGGGTATTCCGACCCCTTGGACCCCTGGTCAGAACCTATGCATAAAATTGTAAGATGCCCTCTAGCACGTAAGCGCTTGAAGCTGTCACGGCACATTAAACGTGAACACAGTCATCAACACGAACAAATACTTCGGCAGTATCCATTCAACACACGTACGATGACAACATCACTGCGTAGAGGGTATAACGATATTTTTCATTCTAAGAATATTCATCGTTGATCTGGTAAATTTCGATCTCATGCTATCTTTCATTGCATATTTTCGATTTTTTCATACTGCGTTTGCCAATCAAGCCGGTTAGTATTGTGTTGTCGTAGGTCCGTGTGATACAAAAAACAAATACATTCAATGGTTTTCCATTGTTTTCATACAACCTTCTATTGTGAGTAATCGAAAATCGCTGAAAATCGAAAAAAAAATTAAAAATTTTTTTCAATTCTGGTGTAGGATTTTACATGCCACTTCATCTGGGATGTTCGATTTGATAAGATGCGCATTTTTTATCACTCAAATCACTGTTGGTAAATTGCGATCATAGAATTGACAATACATACAAACACATTTCACAAATATACAAGTTCTCGTTTGTATTGTGAATGGTCCACAGATCATTTGTCAGTGTATGTGCATGTTGTAGTATTGTATCTCGATTAATCACAAAAAGTGTATAATGCTATTGCGCATAATTGTATTCAAATGTAAGAATGAGATAGAATCATCATCATCATCATTGTTCATAGTTTATAGACCAAATTCTATACCGAATTTTAGTGTGTTTAGTCTTTTATTAATCGGCCAGTGAACTTTTTGGTGTTCGAAAGCGTATTTTAGAGGCTTGCAAGGCACAACTGCACCGAAATCGAACGTTCGGCCCATGATTGACAACACCTTTTTGCGAATTGAAGTATTTGTCAACAATAATCCAAGCGTTAAGGTGATTAATTAAAGTGTTGTGCTCAAATCAATTACTTCGTTATGCACACACACTGAGATAGAAACAGAAACATATTTATTGATAAATCGTATAGATGGCGTCAAGTGTGTAGAATTTGAACGAACAGGAACAGATTTCATTTATGAACCAGTTGAATTAATTGAACAACGTTCGGAAACATTTTGTGTGTTCATGTTCATTCGAGTTCGGTTCATGTTGTTCAAATTTGAATATATTGTGTTCATGTTCGTTCAAGTTCGGTTCAAGTTGTTCAGAATTGAAAATGACCTGTTCATGTTCGTTCATGTTCGGTTAAAATTCGAACGAATTCGAACAAACATGAACAGTTCGGTTCAGTGGACAGCTCTAGTGCATAGTATGCACTGCATACACATGTAGGTAAAATACATATAGTCATTGATCGTAATACTGAGCTGGATATACGAATTTGGAAGAGGCAATCGAAAAATTTCTACTTTCAGTCTATATAAAAGCAAATATCTAGGCATTATTACGCCTATTACTTATATCGAACATAAGGCATTTGAATCAATATAGCTCTCATGTGATTGATTTAAATTGTGAATTCATCATGGTCGGTCATTAACTTATATATACACGACTGAAAAAATTCTCCTTTGCAAAATAAATTAAAAATAGTAAGAAATGGGTTTTCGGATTAAGATTACTGTATGATATTCTATCTGAGATATGCTTGGGTTTTGAAAATTTGAACGTATACTTACCATGAATGGCAAAGTAGAACGTATGAAACGTTCGAAAAAAAGAAGAATGTGAAAAATAGGTACGAAATAATGAAACACAAAAATGTTGCCAGGGAAAATGAAATATAAAATCACTCTGAGCAAAAGAGAATCAAGTCTTGATGTGTTTTTGCTCGAACGATTTATATGTTTCACTTTTCCTCGGACAAAACAAATTGTTTAAAGAAGATGAAAAAAATATATTTTCAATTATATTTTTTGTTTTGTTTATATATTCTACAAAGATGACATTACCATTAGTTGAAAAAAGGAATGAATATCCACTCATAGAAGTTAAAACTTTGTGTCAATTCGCAGATCGTGATAATACATACAGTGTTCGTGATATTTAATTTTTGATTCAGATTCTGTTAGGCCCATTTTGAGAAAAAAAAACAAATATGATACTGCGTTGTTTTTGAACTATGTATACTTCAAATGGCATTTGATTATTACGCAAATTTTTTATAATCACTGTAGTTCTATCATCCAATTACACCAAATGGCACAAACACTGTATGAGATAACCATTTAATACACAAATGTAACATTAATTTTTTGCTTCTTTCCTAAAATACTTCAATGTTATATGTAATGCCAATAGAGTTGATCGATTTTATAAGTAGTAGTAATATAAATGTACGGGATTGTTAGATTTTATAAGGAATCACCTTAAAAATGAAAGTTCATTTAAGAAAGTTTTTGTACATAGTATTTTTTTTTATAAAAACTGTAGTTTATCCCAAATTAAATATGTTTTGGGGTTACTTTTATTTAAATAGTAATTGCAATTTTATTTTTTTTTAATACAAAAATGACTGAAAACCCTTTGAGAAAATCTTTTATCAATGAAAAATTTTAGTTCTTCAAAGGAATACTGAATTTTGTGACCCGAAAATATTTTTTAATACTGTGGCTCGAGTCAACTTGTAGTTCTTTATTTTGAATGACTTTTAACTTTAAAGCTATTCAAATGCTAGTCTCAAATGATCCCGCACTTGCCTTTATTTTTATACTATACATAAAATCGATCCACCCTACAATGCAATATTTACAAATTAATACGAACAATACGCTGTATTATATATAAAAATTTTGAATATAAGGCGTTTATTTTGATGTCAAATACGTTCTCCTCATAGAGAAAAGTATAAATCTCTAATAGAACTTCAACCAACTTGGTAACGAAGAACTTTTCCTAGAAAATATACATATAATCATTGATAATTTAATTTTGTATATCCATCACATCGATGACTTCTGAAATAAAAAAGTCGCAACATATTCATGGTATACACTTTATATTTAAACCTATAATTCACAACAAAGTTTCATTTTCACTAATTTTGATCCTTCTTTGAACATTTAATTGGATGGTGGTGCTTGTGTGTGATGTTGACAAGTTTCGACATTTTCAGGCCAATCGCATACATTTTCAGATGGATTAAATACTAAATTTGCTGGACATGGCATATGATGTTTGCGTTCACCTTCACACATGTAGTAATGCGTACAATCTGCTTTATCTGGATGATAACTGATATGACCTTCTTCTTCGTCACATGTCACCTCATTCGCTAAATATGGAGTAATATAAAAAATATTTTACAAACAATTAAGCATGCATTTCACAAATTTTGTTATATGTTGATAAAACCAAATGGAATATTGGAAAAAATTAATAATAACCCTGAACTCAATTTTCCTTTGTTAATTCTCATCGGAAATTTCATAACAATGAGGTTATGTTTCTGTCAAAGCACTCAGATCTATCGAAAATATTTCTCAACACTTTTAAATTTCCAAAAGTAGTTTTATTGTTAATTTTGTTGAAATTTTGTTAAATAATTCTGCAAATTTCATTAAATTGATTTTATTCATTTGCAAGAATTTGTTGTTGTAATTTCAATAGAAATGTCACAAGTAAAACCGCATTGTTGTATTGAGAACCAATGTAATGGTGATAGATATGCGAATTTATTTTTGAATTGTACATTTTGCAATAATAAAATATTTGTTGAATGTATGCGAAATAGAGATAGCAAAGTGCTTTTAGTGTTGATTTGCCATTTGCTGTTTCTTGCGAAGTTTGCTTGATGAAATTCAGAAAAAATGATTCAAACAATGACTTGATAGTGGAAAATAAATCAAATCAAATTGAACCGCAGACAGATGAAGCATTTTTTAACCTATAGGATATATCCGATGGTAGTGGTGGAGCTGATATTCCTGATGTTATGAATAGATTTAATGCATGCAAAAAATCAGCAAATGATTAGTGCACATAAATTCGATATTATTCTTGAAATAGAGAAGATTCATAATGAAATTGCTGAATTGAAACAGTGTATATCCAGTACAACCGGAATTAGCTAAAATACCTGTTTTCTCAGCATCATATGGAGTTTATTCTTTACATATTTTAAAGTTTTCGAATGACTTGATTTCATTGATTTCCGAAAAGTCTAATGTTAGTCCTGATTCTTATAAAGTTTATTTTGCGAGCAAACATAGAAATAAGAGAAACAAATTTATAAGTTTCAAAGTTTCAACATTGAAGAAAGACATTTGTGATTTGTTGGCTGATTTTTCGGTTTGGTATCCAAATTATCGGGTAAAACCATTTGAACAAAACGACAACAAAATAAGTACAATTTGGTATTTGATGAAAAGGTACTGATAGTGAGCCAATGAACAAAAAATCAACTCAAAATTCATCAAGTGTTCGCAATCAAATTCTATCTATTAAGAAAGATCAAAGTCATCATATAACTAAAGTAAATTCCAATAAACGTCAAAATAAAATCAATGTTTCAAAGGAAATCCATTAAATGATGCGACAAACAAAACTAAACCGAAATGTGCGATTTGCGGTGGTCAACACACTGCTAACGATGCTAAACAATGTAACGCATTTCAGAGAGCGATACAATTACAGAAGGAAAGAAAAGAAAAAAAACCTAAAATATCACACAACCACAGATAAGAGCGACGTAAATCAAAAGCAAAACCAAAACATAACGCGCATAACCCAATTTGGAATAGTCACAAAACTTGTGTTAATGGAAAAATTTTGGAAAATTGGTACAATGACTATAAGAATACACATAAATTTCAAATTTATTCAACAGGCGACGCTACATGTTTTAGACGAAATGTGGATTCAATTATTGATTTTGCGATGATAAGCGATAACATTGCTGTTAATAATAGCGATGTGCACAATAATGTACCGACGATTGATTCATTTTGTGATCATGCAGCGTTAATATACAAAATTAATGCTGGTAAGTGTGAAGTAAACAAAAGGCAAAAAAAAAATAAAAAATTTTGCGGCAACAAACTGGAAAAAATTCAATAATTATGTGGATAAAGAACTAAAGTTACTACAAATACCGCTGACATCAAATATGAGCACGGTAAACATTGATTAAACAGCTGTGAAGATCGAAGAGATTTTTTGTAATGCAGTCAAACAATTTGTAGAAAAACGCTAGATGGCGTTGAGCGTGACAGTCGTGGTTTTCGATTCGCTCCAATAACAAAATATTTAAATTTGTAAAATTTTTCAATTTTATTTCTCTAAAAATTTTTATTTTTGTAAATTTAAATTAATTAGCGATTATTTCATCATAATTATGTGAAGTTTACGCGAAAAGTTTAAATTTCGGTGTTATTTTCATATTTTTATATTTTTCATTTTCTCGGTACACTGTGATGATATTGTTTGTGAACAACAAGTGTCATGCCAAAGCATAAACATGTTTATGCCGGTGCACCGGCTTCACATGTTTTGTTTTATTTTTAGTTCAGTTTGTGATTATTTTTTGTAATTTTATCTATTAAAGTGAATTTTTGAATTTTTGGGAGATTTTAGTGCATTTGATTTCGTATTTCAGTCAATTTTTTGATTTCTTTTTACATTGTCGCGGTTTTTGTCAGTGTTTGTGTTTTCAGTTTGGCGCGTTCAGTAAAATCACAGTGTTACGCTTAGATTTTATTTTGATGTTTATTTATTTAAAGTTTAATTTTTGCCGAATACTTTTCCAATTTTATAACTAATGCAATAATTTTTGCCGTATAATTAACATATTTTCTTTTATAAGTTTAATAAATGTTCAAGAACGTAATTAATCAAACGGTACTTTATCAATCGGTTTTAAATACAATTATTTTTATTAAAATGCAATTTTCGATCGCGGTAAATAAAAAGTCATCACTTTATTTGGACTATTTTACGGTTTATTGGTGAGTCCGTTCCATTTTATTTTGTTTATTGGTAGCGATTGATTTCCATGGCCAGTTTCGCTCGGCAAAATTATTGGTGATTTTTCTCGGGTGCAGTGTGGCTTAGCACGTTCCTCACCTTAAGTCTACTTTTGCTCGAAACAGTAATGGTTGGCCTCGGACGAGGGGAGGCCACGGAGCTCGTCCTCCCCGGGAATTGACCGGAGCTCCACAGTTGACGACCGCTTTGAATATTGGGACAATGAATTTGAGAGGGGGTTTTGAGTCGAAGAAGCGAGAATTAGTGGATAGGGCAAATGATTTCGGTTTAGATATCTTAGCTTTGAGCGACGTTCGTGTGAAAGGTCAGGTAGAAGAGACATTAGGGAGTTATCGTTTTTATTTGTCAGGGGTTAAGAATGGTAGAGCAAATTGGGGCGTAGGATTCTTGATTAGTAACAGTTTAGAGCAGTCGATTGTGTGTCATAGATTCGTAAATGAGAGAATAATGTGGATTTCAATCAAGTTAGGCGGTGCAGTGTATCGTTTTGTGAGTGTGTATTCCCCGTGTGAAGGTACGAATGCAGAAAAGATGAATGATTTTTATGGTGACTTGAATGATATTGTTTATCGTAAGGGAAATGAAAACGTGATTTTGCTAGGGGATTTCAATGCTCGAGTAGGTAGAGATAATCAGAATTTTGCGAATATTTTGGGTCATTTCGGAGAAAATATGGAAGCGAACGGTAACGGAAAGAGATTGTTGGATTTCTGCCAGAGTTCAGGCCTAATTATAACAAATTCTTTCTTCAAGCACAAGAATATTCACATGTATTCTTGGGAGAATCCTGCTTAGAATCAGAAATCTCTTCTCGACTACGTTATTGTGGATGAATGTTTACGTAAAACCATAATAGATACGCGTGTGTATAGAAGTTTTGGTTTGGATTCCGATCATTACTTAGTTGCAAGCAAACTACTATTCCAAAAGGGGTAGCGAGTAAAAATCGGAAACCAACTAATAGAGTGAAAGTTAATGAATTGAAGAATGAAAGTGTAGTGAATGCATATGTAGCCAGATTAGAGGAAAAATTTACTAAAGTTGAATTGAATGAGATGTCGGATATCAACAGTGAATGGGATTATTTTAAGAATGCAATTTTGAGTGCGGTAAAGGGATGTTGTGGAATGCATGTGGGTAAGAATGGTAAAAAGAAGACGGACTGGTGGAATGATGAGATACAGGAAGCAGTGAAAGAGAAAAGAGCGAGATGTATGCGTTGGATGCAAAGTAGAACTGAGGAGGATTTAGAATTTTATAGGGAACAGAAGAGGATAGTGAAAGAGTTGGTGAGAGTAGCGAAAGAGGGCGAATGGGTGGAATTTGGTAGAGATTTAGAAAAAGCAGGGCAACCAGGGTCTTTTTTTTCCTATGAGCGAAGTCGTGCAATGCACGAGGGCGCGAGCGTCTGAAAGGCGCGAACGCATGCTTTTTCAATATACAAATTATGAATGACAAAATTGAAAATAGCGCCAAAAAGTGATGACAGCGAAACGTTCAAACTTACGTCTTTTGGAGTGTGAAATTTGAAATATGAACGAATTGTGCAACACGAACAAGTGAGCGTGTGAAATGAATAAACAATAATAGCACACAGTTGAATTTTTCTTTTATCCTTTCTTTTGTTCACTCGGTTTAACGCATAAGTCTGACATCTGAATATTCAAGTGTATAGTCATTTTCTTGTTTACAATCCAAAACTGTGAACGCAAGGCTAGGTAGGTATTCTTGTTTGTTATTGTTTATGATCATATAACAAATTATTATGGATAAAAAGAAACTCTCTGGTGGCGCGTATAAAAAAAAAGACTTCAAAAAGAATCTGAAGCAATTCGAAATACAACAACGATATCAAATTTTTTCGTTAGAAATAATAATTTCGTTTGATTTTCATGAGATATGTAAGTATTTACTATTTGCTTCTCTCGAAATTTGGTTTATACGGTTGATCACGAAATGAACATAGAGAATGAGGCACAAATTGCACACAATCAAGTTTGTGAAGAAGGTTCACATATTGATGATCAAATGCATCTACATTCTTTATCGTGTGTCGAAATGAGCAGTGTTTCAGGTTATTGTGTTTTTATTGTTTTGTACATCGATAAATTAGTATTTCGCAACCTGATTACTGAATTACTCTGTTTCAAATATATTTTGATTTAGATGATTTAACTCTTTCGAATGATGATTCTGATCAAGCACTATGAGCAAAATTGATTTTACACTAATTATCACTAACAACAAGTGTCATCACAGAAAAATTCGCCATCTAACGACTGATTACAGAACTATAATGCTGCTACGTACAAAGTAATGTTTATGTGTTTGTCTTTTTTAGACGTATTTGTCTCTTTCACACTCATAGGTTGTATAGAAAGTTCTACATCAAGTCACTAGATGGACATTTTTTTACGATGTAACATTATTCATAGGTCTTGATTCTGATATTGATTTGTCGGATGTAGCAAATTTTCCAGCGATAGCAATTGGATAGATATTGAAGCACGATATGAAAGTGGACAATTTCTATTCTTATGTAAGCTTGAAAACGCATTGACGCATGACGAATGATCAGATATTGATGGCAGCGAACTATGTAACGAACTACGAATCGTCAGCAAATTATTAAAGGACAGAACAATTGTCCACATCATCGAAATATTAAATTTGATTGCAAAGAGTCAATTGGAAAACACATTACCAAATACTGTAATCGCTTATAAAATACTCTTGGCTCTTCCTGTTAGCGTAGCCTCTGCGGAGCGTTCATTTTCAAAATTAAAATTGATTAAAAATTTTCTTCGCAGTACCATGGGTCAAGATAGATTAAGTGATCTTGCCTTTATCTCGATTGAGTCAGATCCAGCGAAATCGTTATTTATGATGAAATTTTTAACTCTTTTGTGAATTCAAAACGCAAAATCATTCAAAATAAAGTTTTTTTGTTGTTACTTGCTATTATTTTCTTTCAAAATATTTTAAAAATTGAGGGCGCAATTGATGTTTTGCACAAGGGCGCGAGGGAAGCGAAAAAAGGCTCTGAGGGCAACAGAGGAATAAAGTTTTCTGGTCGAAGGTTAAGAATATCCGTAACGGTGGGAAGAAACAAGCGCCAGGTGCTGTATTAGATAAGGCAGGGGAGGTAGTGATTGGTAGAAAGAATGTGTTGAAACGTTGGAGAGAATATTTTGAGGAACTTCTGAATGTTGATAATAGAACAGATTTGAGTGTTAGCGCGAATGCCAGTGTGAATGAAGTCGAAGAAGGAGAAATAAGCAAAGGAGAAATAGAGCAGGCGGTTAGAAAGCTAAGTTGGGGTAAAGCAGCAGGAGTGGATGAGATTAGGAACGAATATTTAATTTGCAGTGGTTCAGTAGGGATTCGATGGTTGCATCGGTTGTTCAATCTAGCGTGGGATTCATCATTTGTGCCGAAAGAATGGGTTGGTGCTTTTATCTCTCCTCTCCATAAGAAAGGAAGTAATAAGGATTGTAACAACTACCGTGGAATTTCTTTATTGAGTGTTGTCGGAAAAGTATATAGTGCAATTTTAGAACAACGTACCAGAGCTATTGTCGAATCGCTCTTGGATGAAAACCAATCGGGCTTCAGACCGATACGCGGATGTCAAGATCAAATTTTTTGCATGAGACAACTTGAACGATATGGGATCGATCATTAAGAAATGAGACTAAAATTGAAACCAAATTGGTTTAAGGTTTACAAAAGACTGATTTTTAATTTTTCATACTTTGACTTTACAACTTTCAATAAACAATAATTTGATGACTTGCAACATAAACAACATGACTTGAAACCTGATCTGATTAAATACTACATATTGACGAATTACATTGGACTTTGATTGACGCATTACTTTGGAATTTAACATATGAAATACATTGGACTATGGACAAACAATTGACAAATTTGACATTATTCATTCTACTCAATATGCAAGCATCAACAATTTTCAATTAAACATTTATTTCTTCTATCTTGTTCACACATGAACACAACTAATAGAGAAGTTCCATGAGAGAAACAAGGATATGTATGTTTTGTTGATTTGCAAAAAGCGTATGATTGCATACCTAGAGATAAGCTCTGGTCGGTGTTGGGTGAATATGGTGTGAATGGTTCCCTGCTGAGTGCAATTAAGAGTTTGTACAGATATTGTGAAGCGGCTGTGAGAGTGGATGGGGAATTGAGTGAATGGTTTGAAGTGCGAAATGGTCTTCGACAGGGCTGTACAATATCACCGCTTTTATTTATAATTTATATGGACAAGCTGATCAAGTCAGCTAAGCTGAGGGGTAACGTAGTTTTGGGGAGAAACATCATCTCCGCTCTTGCATATGCGGATGACCTAGTATTGTTTGGGGGCTCAGAGCAAGAGCTACAAAACAGCATTAGCGATTTAGAAACAGCTTGTACGAACTTCGGGATGACCAGTTAAAAGACACAGGTTATGCATATAGGGAAAGATAGGAAACAAGTAAATTGTATGTTGAATGGAGGTGTGCTTGAGCAGGTGTCGCAATTCAAATATCTAGGATGCATCTTTTCGGAAGATGGCAAACTGGATAAGGAGTTCGAACATCGCAGAGTGAATGGTAATAAAGTTGTTGCACAGCTTAGGTCACATGTTTTTAATAAACGAGAGTTGAGTAAGGAGACGAAGTTGATGATTCATGGGTCAATCTTCAGACCAACTATCACGTATGGCAGCGAGAGCTGGGTCGATTCAAATAATTTACGTGAAGATTTGAATGTGAATTCGGTTGATGAGATAGCTAGAATGTCAAGATTGAGATGGTTTGGTCATGTACAGCGTATGAATGATTATCGTTTACCAAAATTAATTTTGAATGCTGAAGTGAATGCACCGAGAGGTGGAGGTAGACCGCGAAGATTATTTGGATTCGGTTAAGAACGACTTGAATGAAAGAGGGTATGATTGGAATAGGAAAACTGAAGACCTGGCTCTCGATAGGGTACGCTGGAGGAGAATTGTTATTGGCCGACCATTGCAAAACAGACCAGACGCTGAAGGGCATTAATGATCTTTAAATGATTGTTGTTGTTGTTGTTGTTGTTGTTGTTGTTGTTGTCAAACAATTTGTACCTGAATCGTTAGTGTATAGTGAAAAAGTTAATATTTCTTCACAAAGCATAGCGCTGATCAAAAGAAAAAAAATCTTATTGAGAAGAAAACACAGAAATAGAAATACACTTGCATACAATGATATTATTTGCGAGCTAAGAAATATAAACAACATGATTTTCAACTCAATAAGCAACGACTACAGAAAATTTTGGAGAAATAAATTGAACAACATCAAAATGGACAGTAACGTATTCAAACAAATTAAATCACTATCATCTTACAAAGCCAAATCGAAAATGTCGGAAACAATTATCGATTGCGAAAACAAGATGTTATCAGAAGATAAAGAAAAGTGTGAAGCGTTTGCGCTACATTTTAAAAAAACGCATGACCTAACAAACAATTGTGTATCTAAGTTTGAATGTGAAGTTAATCAGATATACGATAAAAACGAACCAATATTAAATTTTTCGTATGATATTTCAGCCGACTTCAAAGATAGACAGTTGAATGTAGTTTTGCCGCAAAGAGACATATTCATCAGCACAAAAGAATTGAAAAATATTATCAAAACAAGGAAAAATCAAAAGTCATCAGGAGTCGATACGCTACCGAATTTTGCCATCAAGAAAATGTCTACAACATTTGTTTTTTTGATGTCAATATTTATGAACCACACCACTAACATGCAGCACATACCAAATTCTTGGAAAAAGGGTATTATCACACCGTTGCCTAAACCCGGAAAAGACACAACAAAAATTTGCAATTGGCGACCAGTTACACAAGTTCCAGCATTAAGCAAATGCTATGAAAAACATATTGACAATCAAATAAGGCGTTTCTGCGAAAGGGAAAATTTATTCGATCCATATCAATTTGGGTTTAGAAAATCACATTCAACTGTAAGTGCCGCATCAATTGTCATGAACCAGATAATAGAAGGTTTAAACGCAAGTACACCAACTTTTGCAGTGTTGCTTGATCTTCAGGCGGCTTTTGACGTTATTTGGCATCGAGGTATTATTTTTTTTTTATTATTATTACGGCACCATACAGCGTTTCTTCGCCAAAGGTGGTTTATTTAAACAATTTTTAAATTTATTTACAATACATGGTTAATTCAATACTTGTATCGAATCAACAATCCATTGCCAATCCTAATGAACCTGCTGAAATCCTGTGATTGTTGAACTACAAATATGAATTGAAATGGCACAAACAACAATTGGTTAATTCATAGGTTTCCCAAACAATTCAAATAATCTTTTCTTAACTACTTCTGAACTGATATCAAAATCTATTACAAATTTATTCAAAAAATTTTCGTTGTAGAATTTGTTGAAAGTTCCGATCAGAATATTCAAAGGTATATACTTTTGATAGCCACGATTATTAGTCTGAATTCTCAAAAATTCAATATTCCTGACAGAATGATAAGGAATTCTGAATTGAATCCTTCCCAAAAGAGCATATTTCACCCTTCCTCCGAGCATATTTCACCCTTGATCAGCTTTAGGATGAACATTATTTGAGCAACACTTCTACGACTTTCCAAAGAAATCATTTGTAACAGCAGCAATCTATGTTCATATTTTGGAAGGTGAAATCCATTGCTCCAATTGAATCTTCTCAAAGCATAAAGTAAAAATTGCTTCTGAACAGATTCAATTCGTCTTGCTTGTCCCAAGTTATGAGTGTTCCAAACCTGAGATCCATATTCTATAATCGGAATAACAAAACTAAAGAATAATAACTTAATAGTATATGGATCATTAAAATCTCTAGCAAAACGTTTGATCCAAGCCAACCTTGATTTTGCTTTTGCTATCATGGATTCAACATGAGCTTTGAAATTAAGTTTCTCATCCAAAATCACACCAAGGACTTTAATTTGATTAACTCTTTCAATTATTGAATCACACAATGGTATACCTGAAATCAATGACATCACCAAAGCGATGAAATACCATCATCTTTGTTTTCTTAACATTCAAATTTAGTTGATTTTTCTTAAAAAATCCAACAACATTGTTCAAACTCTCTTGTAGAGTTAAACAGTCTTCGGTCGAAGTTATGTGGTGGGAAAGTCTAACATCATCAGCAAATGAAAGAATTGATGAATTACCACTGAAATTTGGCAAATTAGCTATAAACAATATAAACAATGTGGCAGCAATGGGATACCCCTGACCCGTTCCAGAAGAGACTTCAATTGGATCAGAATTACAATTATTTATCTTGATAATCTGTCTTCTACCATTCATATAAGAAGCAATCCAATTCAAAAGTTGAGAATTTAATCCCATAATGTTCAACTTATGAATCAAAAGGTCAACATTCACTGAGTCAAAAGCCTTAGCAACATCAATATAAATTGCATCTGTTTGATTATGTGGCTCCAACTCATTCAACGTTTGAGAAGTAAACTCAATCAAATTTGTAATGGTCGATCTTCCTTTAACAAAACCATGCTGACTCATATCAACAATGTTCTTAACATGAAAATTCAAGTGTTTTGCAATTATTGAATCTAATATTTTCGGGATCACATTTTGTAAAGCAACACCCCTATAATTCTCAATATTATTTTTGGAACCACATTTAAAAATTGGTTTCACAAAGGAAGATTTCCATAAATCAGGTACATGACCATATTTAAGTGAATTGTTCAACAAAATTGAAATTGGTCTACACAAGGTCTTAACACATTTTTTTATAAATAAATTAGGAAGTCGATCAGGACCAGAAATCAAATTATTTGGTAATTCAAGTACTTTTTGAATGATAACATTTTCATCAATAATTAATTTGGGAATGTTTTGACATAAATTAACAACTTCTACAAAACTTCCATTATTATAAATATCAGATGAATTAAAGTTGTGTTTAGTATAAGCCGATGCAAAAAATTCCGCAAAAAGGTTTGCAATTTCTTTATCCTTGCATGATTTATGATCTTTATAATACATTTCCTTTGGTAAATCATTGCTAGTTTTCCTAACTGCATTAACATATTTAAAAAACTCCGTTGGATCATCAACAATCAGTCCTTCCATTTTTAACTTATAGTTATTATAAGCAATACGGGAATATCTATTATATTCCGTGCGAGTAATTTTAAAATTACTATCAGCCTCCAATGAATTATATCTCTTTTTACGTAATTTATTCAATCTATTCTTCATATTAATCATTTTGGAGTCAAACCATTTTGGATGAGTTGAAATAATTCTTCTCTTCATTTTGACATGTGAATCAATTGTATCATTGATACAAGAATAAAATTTGTTCAAACTATCATCAAGAGAATCATTAGATAATATCAAATCCCAATCAATATTACTGAAAACATTATTTATATCATCATAATTAGCATTTCTAAAGTCAGGATAAAAACAATGATTGAAACAACTATCATTACTCTGACCTCCAGAAATGACAACTTCAATGGGCTTGTGATGAATCTCAGATTTTACCAAATAAATGTCACTATTTATGCAATATGACAAGTCTGGGTCATTTGTCCATATCAAATCCAACATTTTACCATTATCATTTGAAAAACCATTAATCTGCCTCAAACCAAAATCATGAAAAGAATCTAAGATAAGAAGTTCCTTCCTTGAACATGCATTAATGGGATAGGAAACATTAGGGTTATCAATATCATTTGAGATCCATAGCAAATCAGGTAAATTGAAATCACCCGATACAATAGTTGAATCTTTGCGAATTGATTTTGAAAATAAAAAATTCATTGCATCAATTATATTCTCAAAAATTCTAAATGGTGAATTAGGCCTAATATACAATTCAACCAAATAAAATTTTCGGCAATTAATACTTATACAAACCCAAACCATTTCAGCTCCATATAACTCACCATCGAAAACCAATTGACCATTCAATGATTTGTGAGTTGCAATTAATACACCCCCACCATTGGACTTCTTAATAGTTTGATCTCTTTCGGTGAGGTTGGATCGATCACAACGAAATACATCAAAATTATTTGGGAAAATTTCATTGTTATTGAAAGTGCAATCCAAATGTGTTTCACAGAGCATATAAACTTTAAAATCATTGATCAATACATTTGATAAAAATTCAGGTATCTTTGTTTTCAGTCCATTAATATTGCATGAGTATATGTGGCCAATCATACCAACATCATTGCTGTTATCATTCAATAACGGAAAATGGGCTGGTACATTTGATAGGGTATTAAATTTTGCTGAAACTGTGCCGGATTCATATATTGTTGATATTGCGCAGGACTCATGAAGGGCACTGGATACATTTGATTCCAAAAAGGAAGACGATTCCAATCAAGTTGCCGCTGATTTTGATTAAATGTTTTTTGATTCCCCTGGCCTTCTCGAAGTTGATTATGAATCTGACGAGATTGTTGTTGCCAATGTTCATTTTGTCTATTATTATTTATCCCCAACTGATAACTATTAGAGTTCCGATTCCTATAATTAAACCTCCTTTGGGAATTCTGATTTTGACCAAATGCATTTTGAGAATTACAATCATTCTTATTAATATTGCTATTGCTTTTATGTTTGTTTTTGTGTTTGTTGTTAATGTTGTTATTGTTGTTGTTATTATTATTGATCTTATTATTTTTTTTGCCAACATCTTTGTGTTTATTTGTATTATGATCATTGAATTTAACATTAACAGCCGAAGAAACATTATTGTTTGGTTTTGCCTGATTTTCATCAACCTTAATAACAAAAGGCTTCACAACATAATCAGGAAGCCACATAGAATCATCAAGAAATTTCTCAAATATTTCCTTTTTGAATGTAGAAACTTTGAAAGATGAATACTTCTTTTTTTTCCTCTATATCTGCGTCTGCTCAATGATTCGACAATAAATGAATCAGGATGAATGTCAGTATTTTTGTTTATACGCTCAACTATAACAATGCTATATTAAAGAGTTTATCAGATTAAAGATCTTGGTGTGATTTTGGATGAGAAACTTAATTTCAAAGCTCATATTGAATCAATGATAGCAACAAGATCAAGACTGGCCTGGATCAAACGTTTTGCAAGAGATTTTAATGATTCATATACAATTAAAATTTTATTTTTTAGTTTCGTTATTCCTATTTTAGAATATGGTTCTCAGGTTTGGAACACTCATAACTTGGGACAAGCAAGACGAATTGAGTCTGTTCAGAAGCAATTTTTGCTGTATGCTTTAAGAAGATTCAAATTGAATAATGGATTTCACCTCCCAAAGTATGAACATAGACTGCTGCTGTTACGAATGATTTCTTTAGAGAATCGCAGGAATATTGCTCGAATAATGTTCATCCTAAAGCTGATCAAGGGTGAAATTTGTTCGGATGTTCTTTTGGAAAAAATTCAATTCAGAATTCCATATCATTCTGTCAGAAATATCGAATTTTTAAGAATTCAATCTGTTAATCATGGCTATCAAAAACATATGCCCTTGAATATTTTAATTGAAACTTTCAACAAGTACTATAATGATAAAATGTTGAATGAATTTGTAACAGACTTTAATGTCAGTTCGGAAGTAGTTAAGAAAAGATTGAATGAATAATTTATGAAACCAATAGATTAACCATTAATTGTTTGTTTCATTTCGATTCATTTTTGTAGTTCAGCAATCACAGAGACTTGCTCCGAAATCATTAGGATTGGCAATAGATTGTTGATTCGATACAATTATTGAATCAACTATTTTATGTAAATCAATTGTAAATATTTTTAAAAATTATTTAAATAAACCACCTTTGGCGAAGAAACGCTGTTTGGTGCAGTATTAATAATAATAATAATAATAACAATGAAATCCAAATTTGAACTTGAATTTTCAGTGAAACTAGAAACATGAATAGCATATACACCATTATTGAGTTTCAAAATATCTGATTTTTGTATTTGTAATGATTTTGATTTTGAATTAATTTCATTAAATCTATTTTGCAAATTTGGTGTAAAAACACTATCTTCATCTTGTGTTTTTGATAAATCACTAAGACTTTTTTCAACAAACAAAATTTTTTCCGATAAAATATCAATTTGTTTTCGGACGTGATCATTAACATCATCAGATACATTTTGAGTAGGTTTTTTCATTCTACGATTCACCGTACTAACACGAGTTTCAAAATCAATTCCAATTTCATTGTTATCATTGCAATCCATAAATTTATCTTCAGGATGAGAGCATAATCTATGTTTTGTAACACAGGGATGACAAGTAACCGCAAATGGAGATTCAATATTGAAAAATTTTTCGAGTCTTTTCATTGATTCCTCGTGATTTGAAACTTCAGAAGTAAGTCTCCAAAATCCATCAATGAATTCAGCCAGACCCAAAAAACTCAGTATTTCCTTGGTTATTGCATCTCTATTTCGCATACACTCGATGTAAATACGTGTACAGGTTACAAACAATGACTTGTATCTTTTTCCATCACATTTGTTGGATGAGCAACAATGAATATTTGACATATTGTAAAAACAACAACAATAATTCAGAAGAACTTTTTCAAATTTAATCAAAAATGTAAAAATTATTTAAAATCCCGGTAAACTTCAATTAATTGTAGAAGATGTAATGTTTATCTCACCAAAAATATATTATTTAATTTAAACAAGATTAATTAAATTAAATTATTTGAAAAAAAAATAAAAATTCTTCACAGTAAGAAATAATTAAACAACATTACTCTCTTCATTTTCAAACTACATAAAATGAAACTTGAACCGTATCTGATTCATCTAATAAGTAATTATTTCAAAGATCGAAAATTCTGTCTACGCTTCGGTGAATGCATTTCAAGTTACAAAAATATCAAAGCAGGCTGTCCACAAGGTACAATTTTGGCAGCGACACTTTTTCTACTATATGTCAATGATATACCGATGATAAATAATATAATGATGAAAATAAAAAGAATTTTATACGCTGATGACATAATAATAATTTGTACAACACGTAACATCTTTTAAAATTAATGATATAAAACTCAAACATAAAAAATCAATTAAGTACCTAGGTATAATGTTCAGTAGTAACCTTCAATTCAATGAGTATGTAAAGAATGTAATATGCAAAGTGAACATAGCAATAGATCAGCTAAAGAATATATTTAGGAGTAAATTTGTCAATAAATCAGTTAAAATTACAGCGTAGAAACAACTCATAAGACCTCTAATGCTATATGCTTCACCAAATGGGCGATTAAAAATATTTTATCATCAGCACAAATGGAAAAACTGAGGATGAAAGAGAGATGGTGTTTGCGACATTGCCTTAAATTGTTTACAAACCCAATTACAAAAAAACATTATAATTCAAAAATTTTATATGATAGAACAAGTATTAATAGAATTGATATTGAAATGGCAACTAAAAGTGTAAAATTTGTTAAAAAATCGATTGAAAATTTAGTTACCGACAATATTTTTGAACACAGCAATGATTACATAGATAATAACAAATATAAGCCGCTCGAATATTTTTATAACTTATACAACAGGAACATAATGTATGAAAATGGAATTTTTAACACTTTCAACAGATCTAGAAATAATGATAATAGAATCTTGTATAGTTTGAATCAAAACACACATAGAATAGTAAATTTATAATATCGTTTCCCTGTATCTTATCTATCATAATGTTTTTTCTACCAATTTTTTTTATTATGATTATATATTTAATATAAGAAAACACAATTCTAGTCATAAATTTAATCTAAACTGAAAATCTATGCAATATACATAATTTTGATAAAGTAGCCATATGGCTACTACAAAAATGTTAAAACATTTCCCTTAACTGTTGTCATCAAATCAGAAATAATATTGTATATATTAATATAAATTATTTGATGAAAAAAAAAAAAAAAAAAAAAAAAAATGTTTCAAAGGAGAATAATGATAATAATCAGAACCAAGCTAATAATAATAATGGTCATGAACATTATTATCAGCAGAAAAATCAATTACAAGAACGGAAACAGTTTTATCAAAATCAGCATAATCAGTATTTGAATGATATTGTGTGTCGTAAGGGAAATGAGAATGTGATTTTGCTAGGGGATTTTAATGCTCGAGTAGGTAGAGATAATCAGAATTTTGCGAATATTTTAGACCATTTTGAAGATATGGAAGCGAACGGTAATGGAGAGAGATTGTTGGATTTTTGCCAGAGCTCAGATTTAGTGATAACAAATTCATTTTTTAAACAAAAGAAAATCCATATATCGTATTCATGGGAAAATCCTGGCCAGAATCGGAAATCTCTTCTCGATTATGTAATCGTAGAAGATAGTTTGCGCAAAATAGTTACAGATACGCGTGTGTATAGAAGTTTTGGTCTAGATTCCGATCATTACTTGGTTGCAAGCAAACTACGTATTCCAAAAGGAGTAGCGAGTAAAAATCGGAAGCCAACCAATAGAGTGAAAGTTAATGAATTGAAGAGTGAAAGAGTAGTGAATGCATATGTAGCTAGATTAGAAGAGAAATTTAGGCAAGTTGATATGACTGAGGTGTCTGATATCAATAGAGAATGGGATTGTTTTAAGAGTGCAATCTTGAGTGCGGTAAAGGAAGTTTGCGGAATGCATGTGTGTAAGAATGGTAAAAAGAAGACAGATTGGTGGAGCGATGAGGTTCAGGAGGCGGTGAAGGAGAAAAGAGTGAGATTGATGCGTTGGATGCAAAGTAGAAAGGAAGAGGACTTAGAGTCGAATAGGGAACAAAATAGGGTAGTGAAAGAGTTGGTGAGAGCAGCTAAGGAGGGTGAATGGGTGAAATTCGGCAATGATTTAGAAGAAGCAGTGCAGCAGAGGAATAAAGTTTTCTGGTCTAAGGTTAAAAACATCCGTAATGGTGGTAAAAAATAGGCGCCAGGAGCCGTTTTAGATAAGGCAGGAGAGCTAGTGATTGGTAGGAAGAATGTATTGAAACGTTGGAGAGAATATTTCGAGGAACTTTTGAATGTTGAAAACGGAATGGATCAGAATGTTAGAGCGAATGAAAGTGTGAGTGAGATCCAAGCGGAGGAAATAAGCATAGGTGAGATAGAGCTGGCGGTTAGGAAATTAAGTTGGGGTAAAGCAGCAGGAGTGGATGAGATTAGGAATGAATATTTAATTTGCAGTGGTTCAGTAGGGATTCGATGGTTACATCGGTTGTTCAATCTAGCGTGGAATTCATCAGTTGTTCCGAAGGAATGGAGGGGTGCAGTTATCTCACCACTCCATAAGAAGGGTAGCAACAGAGATTGTAACAACTATCGTGGAATTTCTCTATTGAGTGTTGTCGGAAGAGTTTACAGTGCAATTTTAGAAAAACGTACCGGAGCTATTGCCGAATCGCTCTTGGATGAAAACCAATCAGGCTTCAGACCGATGCGCGGATGTCAAGATCAAATTTTTTGCATGAGACAAATAATAGAGAAGTTCCATGAAAGAAACAAGGATATGTATGTATGTTTTGTCGATTTACAAAAAGCGTATGACTGTATACCGAGAGCTAATTTGTGGTCAGTTTTGAGTGAATACGGAGTGAATGGTTTTCTTCTGGGGGCAATTAAGAGTTTGTATAAATGCTGTGAAGCCGCTGTGAGAGTGGATGGTGAATTGAGTGAATGGTTTGAAGTGCGAAATGGTCTCCGACAGGGCTGTACTATTTCACCGCTTTTATTTATAATTTATATGGATAAATTGATTAAATCAGCGAGATCTATCTGAGGGATAACGTAGTTTTGGGGGGAAATATTATCTCTGCCCTTCCATATGCAGATGATCTAGTATTGTTTGGCGGCTCAGAAAAGGAGCTACAAAACAGTATTAGCGATTTAGAAGCTGCCTGTACGAACTTTGGAATGACCATTAGCAGTTCAAAAACACAAATTATGCATATTGGGAAAAATCGGAAGCAAGTGAATTGTCGGTTGAATGGGAGTGTGCTTGAGCAGGTGTCTCAATTCAAGTATTTAGGCTGCATCTTCTCTGAAGACGGCAAGCTGGATAAGGAATTTGAACATCGCAGAGTGAATGGTAATAAAGTTGTTACTTAGGTCACATGTTTTTGGATTAAACAAATAGCGTCCTAAAAAACCCAATATTCGTCCTAGAAAACGTATGAATATACAACGTATGAATGAGTATCGTTTACCAAAGTTAATTTTTAATGCGGAAGTGAATGCACCGAGAGGTAGAGGTAGACCGCGGAGGCGATATTTGGATTCGGTTAAAAACGATTTGAGCGAAAGGGGGTATGATTGGAATGGGGAAACTCAAGACCTGGCTCTCGATAGGGTTTGCTGGAGAAGAATTCTTAAGGGGCTGCCATTACAAAATAGACCAGACGCTGATAGGCAATAATGGTCTTTAAATGATTGTTGTTGTGTTGTTGTTGTTGTTGTTGTAGACAAAGGTTCCGGAATTTTTTTCAAATATATTTGTTAATGATTTCAAAGTTTATTTATACCATCAATAAATAATAGTGAAATTTTTCCAATTGACTTTGATGTTTTTCGTTGTGATCGATCAGAGCAAACAGAGAGAGATCATATCGTTAAGAAATCGCATGGTGGTGGGGTATTGATCGCCACTCATAGGTCATTGAATGGTCAGCTAATTTTTGATGGTAAAGTGTATGGTGCTGAAATCATATGTGTTAGTGTTTGCATTGATCATAGAAAATTTTATTTGGTTGAGTTGTATATTAGACCTAATTCACCATTTATGATGAATAACGTTGATAATCCTAATATTTCCTATACAATCAATGCTTGTTCAAGGAAGGAATTGTTTATTTTGGATTCCTTTCATGAATTTGGTTTGTTGCAGATTAATGGATTTTCAAATGACAATGGTAAAATGTTGGATTTGGTTTGGACTAACGATCCTGATTTAAGAAGTTGCTCGAGTAGTGATGCTTTTTTGATAAATACAAGTAAAGTACATCAAAAATCAATTGAGATTGTCATTTTTGGAAGTCGGATTGATAATAATAGACACAATAAGTTCAATCTTACATCATATCTTGATTTTAGAAATACAAATTATGATGTGATTAATGATTATTTTGATAATATTGATTGGAAATTGTTGTTGTCTGGTGACTCACTTGATGATAATTTGAATAATTTTTATTCTTGCGTCAGTGGTACGATTGATATGCATATAGAAGTAAAAAAGAGAATTGTCTCAACACATCCCAAATGGTTTGATTCTAACTTGATTAATTTGAAAAATAAATTAAATAAATTGCGTAAGATGATCTTTGGATAATGACTATATTTTTAAAAGTGCTAGTGCAGAATATAATCGTTTTTCTCGTTTGGCTTATAATGATTATAAAATCGAGATAGAAGAACTAATTTCTGATGATCCAATGGAATTTTTCAAGCATGTTAATGCTATTAGAAAAACCATCAATGACTTGCCTAACGAAATGTATTATGGTAATCAAAAGTCATGTAACGGTAGTGAAATTGCAAATCTTTTTGCTGATTTTTTTGCCTCTGCATTAGAGCTGCTCATGAACCGAACATGAACCGTTCATGTTCGAGAATGGTTTCACTTTTATGTTCATGTTCGTTCGGGTTCGGTTCAAGTTGTTCGAAAGGGAAAAAAGGTCGTTCATGTTCGTTCGAGTTCAGGTTCAGTTTGTTCATGATGTTCAAGTTCGGTTCATGTTCGTTCGAATGTTGTTCAATTAACTGAACCAAATTGAACTGTTCAATACAACAGTTGGTTCAGTTCGAATTGAACTGTTCAATATTATTTAATTGAAAATTTTGCCAAATATACAGATTATATAAAAAATGTTACTATCCAAAAATGAAAAAAAAAAAATTGGGGGTCAGCCGGGAATTGAACTCGCAACCTCTACACCCAATCAAAAAAAATTATAAAATAATGCCCATTCAAATCGATGGCATAGCAAATAAAATTTAGTGTCAGAGTAAAATGAACACACATTTTATACCGCACAAATTGATTCAGTTACGGTAACACTAGAATGCTGAATTAATTTGCTTTAATTTTTTAGACTGCTTCAATGAAAAGTATTTTTTTTTTTCTCAATTGCATTGTTCTGATTCATATAATGAAATATTTAACAGTAAGAATGATGAACGATAATTTTCACTTGAAGCAATGTTATAATTCGCTGTAGCAATGAAAAGACACATATCATTCATCGTATTTGACTGCCGTAACGATAATTATTACATGGAAATGTTGTATGAATCTGTCGCTAAGCCGATGGTATGCGGTTTGCATAATGAAAAATAATTTTTGACTGGAAACCATCGGCTTTCTGAGATTTTCATATAATATTCCCTTAATTTGTAATCATTAATTCCATTAATTTGTAATCATTATCACTATCGTGCAAATTTCGATAAAATCGAATTGATTTTTTAGCCTCCTGAAAAATAGAAATAGGAAATATATTTTGTTCACTTGTTGATTCGTTTTTAATTGCTCACATCTAGTTTATTTTGTTTCACGAGAAACGTTGGCGATTCGGGAAAAAAGAACATCGAAGCAGCGAATAAAACAAGTGTGCCAATCGCAATTTTTGGAATCACATAAAAATCACAATAACTTCCCAACACAAATCCCAATAACATGCCACAATTTTCGGTCAATACTAATGATGATACTAGCTTGCCTCGAACGCTGTTTAAATTTAATGTCACATAATTGCATTTTAATTTCATGATTTTCATATAGTCACACTTATCTGAATTGTATGAATTATTATGGTTGATTTTAATATTCTTTTTGTTCTTTTTTTTTTTTGTTCATTTTCTGTAGCAGTACTTATAACATGATCTAGAGTGTCCATCATTGATCTTGTCATTAAGTTTGCTGTTGGCAAAAAAAAAAAAATAAAAAAAAAAGAAAGTCATGCTTACACTTCTATTGACCAAAATGCAAACTGACCACAAAACTGGATCATCTTGCATCTTTTATTGCAAATTGTGTGTTGCTCTTTTTTCTTTGGAAACTGAAAATAATTCGTTCCACATTTTCACATCAAACAAACTGAATGTTATGACATCTCATTGAGAGATTGATCTTGTTTGAACCTTGGCTGCACTCTTTCAAATTTAAATCAAAAATGTTCGGTATTATTGTCATATAACATATATAGTGTATTTTTTTGCTAATTTCTGAATTAGTTCATTATTATTATTGAAATGCCTTTTATCGATAATCGTCATCAATTTTTGGATAAAATTAAATCAGTTGCATTGGCATGGTATTGTAACGTTGTGAATTTATTGGAGATCAATTTTACAGGAATATCATTTATATTCCGTTGAAAAAGTTGATGTTTTTTTAATTTTTTTTTTTATTTTCTGTTTACGTTTTCGAAAAAACAACAAAATTGCTCAATTGAAAATGGAAAGGAATACGTTTACGGCGTTTTTTCTTTCTTCTTTTTCTTCATAATTGGTAATATTTTAAATGTATTTATGTTCATCATCTATATATCAAAGTCATTTGTCAATTCGAATGTTGGTTTCGGTTTCGCTAGGGTTTTGATTGTTTACAAAAAAGTTTACCACTAAGTTTTTCTACAATTCAACATTCACAAAGCGTCAAATTATCATCTACTTGGTTTGTTTTTATTTGAATATTTATATATCTATATATATACTTTGTTTTCTTGATAAAAATTTAAATTAAATTGGACTTGGCCAATTTGCTTCTTTTTTTATTTTTTATTTTTTTTTCTGTTTGCAATTCATAACAACATAAGAGTGATAAGCATCCCTTCTGAAGTTGGACTAACGTATTTTTAATTTTCATTAATTATAATCATAATTGTAACATGTGTCTTTTTTATTCGATTTATTAACATTCTCAAAACATAAGCTCGCAATTCGAGCCACTATTTGCAGGAAAAATCAGTATTTATTTTGTTCAAGATTATTCCGAATAAATAACGAGTTTAATCCACGAATCCAATTGATTCGATCTCGTATCAGTTTGGATTTCTGGCTTAAATTGGTTTCTTATTCTAAAGCACGTAATTTTTTTTTCTTTTTTTTTTTGTTTTAAATTTCCAACAAGGCGATTTCTATTGATCTCCCTTGGCAATATCATCATCATCATCATCATTTTTTGTTTTTATTCTTTGTTCAAAAGGATTTTGTGTGTTTGAATTTCAATCAATAATTATTCACTATTACAATCAATAATTATTCACTTTTAATTTTATTTTTATTTCATATAAATAATATCGAACAGTTCAGCAATTTAACTTAACGTTTTTAATGTTTTTGAGTTTATAATACAGACTGCTTCAATGAAAAGTATTTTTTTTTTCTCAATTGCATTGTTCTGTTTCATACAATGAAATATTTAACAGCAAGAATGATGAACGATAATTTTCACTTGAAGCAATGTTATAATTCGCTGTAGCAATGAAAAGACACATATCATTCATCGTATTTGACTGCCGTAACGATAATTATTACATGGAAATGTTGTATGAATCTGTCGCTAAGCCGATGGTATGCGGTTTGCATAATGAAAAATAATTTTTGACTGGAAACCATCGGCTTTCTGAGATTTTCATATAATAGTTATTCCCTTGTGAGACAGTCAAAAGAGATGAATGAGATTTGTTGTTCCATTACAACAGTGAACACTCACACTTTCATTAAACAGAGCATTCAGTCTCACTTCAGCATTCAATCTCCTATCTCTCTCTCTCTCTCTCGCTCTCATTTTGCGTTTCAACTTTCGACATTGTTTTCTTTACCGGATTTTTAATAAATAATATTGATAATTTTCAAATAAATAATATTGAACAGTTCAATTCGAACTGAACCAATTTTTGTATTGAACAGTTCAATTCGGTTCAATTAATTGAACACGTTCGGAAACATTTTTCGGGTTCATGTTCGTTCGGGTTCGGTTCAAGTTGTTCGAAAGAGAAAAAAGGGTGTTCATGTTCGTTCAAGTTCGGTTCAAGTTGTTCAGAATTGAAAATGATCTGTTCATGTTCGTTCATGTTCGGTTAAAATTCGAACGAACTCGAACGAACATGAACAGTTCGGTTCAGTGGACAGCTCTACTCTGCATATACTCAAAATTTGAGTTTGTCTGATTTTAGCAATGTTTGCAGTTTTAAAGAAGTACAAAATCTGTGTCAAAATATCCCAAAAGTTATTATTGATGATAATGTTATTTTTCAACAAGTTATGGAACTGCCGAATAATTTGGTATCTGGTCCTGATGGTTTACCTAATTTGTTCATTAAGAAATGTATTATTTCTTTAATTAAGCCAATTTCTATATTACTTCAGGAGTCGCTCGGTTCGGCTTATGTTCCTGATATATGAAAATCTTCCTTTGTTAAGCCAATTTTCAAAAATGGATCAAGAAATAATGTTGAAAATTACAGAGGTATTGCCTTGCAAAATGTAATTCCAAAGATTTTGGATTCTACACAGAAAAAAAATGTATGCACTATTCACAACCGTACGTTGTAATTGTCAAAATTCCAACATTTTTTGTATGGAGGTTGTGAATACTCCGTTTTTGTCCAGCCATTGTGAATTACAACATTTGTTGGACAATTCACAACCTTCATACAGAAAATGTTGGAATTTTGGCAATTACAACGTACGGTTGTGAATAGTGCATAATTTTTTTTCTGTGTGTATAATTGCGAAACATTTGAATTTCCATATCAAAAATTTAATTGATCCAAGTCAACATGGTTTTATAAAGGGAAGATCAACCATTACAAATTTGGTGGAATTTACTTCTCAGACCTTGAATGAGTTGAGACCTCATGATCAAAATGATACAATTTATATTGATGTTGCTAAAGCATTTGACTCTGTAAATGTTGATCCTAGGGGGAAATCGCGAACGAAATGTATCTAAAATGTTAAAAAATATGTATAAATAGTATTTTCGTTTGCTACGATATTTTTTAAATGACAAAAATTTTTTGAAATAATCACCACATTCAGCACCTTTTTTGTATTCACAATAAATGTCAAATGATTGTGACATATTGGCTAGCAATTTTTGTTATTGTCTGTAAATGTTAAAAGATTGTGAGACAGTGCTAAATGAGCTGCAATACCATCATGAGCGACTAGGAATTATGTCATTATTAGTTTATACATAGAAATTTCCAGAATAATTTATAATAGAAATAATTATAATACGATGATAAAATTACAAAGTTATTTGAAACGCATCGCATTCGACAAAGGAAATCCTTTTTAAGTTATGTATATAATATCAAATCATTGTATATTAGTCACATAAGCACATCGCTAATGCAGTGTACTGACAGATATAAGTCGTCACAAATGTTAGACAAATGTGAGCTGATGTCAGTCATTGTTTACAAATGTATGCTGAATATTTTTGGGCGCGATTTCCCCCTAGTGTTGATCTTTTGATGCACAAATTGAATATTATGGTTCTGAACCCTCAATTTTGGGGTTGGGTCACATCTTATATGAATGGTAGAAATCAAATTGTAAAAATTGATAAATTTAAATCAAATCCTTTTGTAGTCTCATTAGGTACTGGTCAAGGTTACCCTATTGCAGCAACGTTGTTTATATTGTTTGTTGCTGATCTACCATTTTTTTGTGGCGATTCGGTGATTCTTTCATTTGCACATCACAAATCTGTGATGTATAGAATTCTTACCATGGTTGTAAACTTCACAATTTTCATTGGAAATATGACATTTGAAATCAAATGTTGTAGTATTCGCTGTCAAATTAATGTCAGTGACAAATTCAATTCTTGTAAAAGTAAATTTTTGTTTAAAATTTTTTTTTAAAATTCATAAATTTGTTTCCACCTGGTAAATATTGTGAAAAGTTTGAATGTTAATATTAAATTTTCTCAAAAGAATTTTATATCTTGATAGTCATCATGGGCATTTTTGGATCGTCTGAAGAAAATATAGAGGAAAAGACTATCGATACAAACGGTCAGGTGAATAACAATAGAGTCATACGATAAGCAAATGACATCCATAGTCAGATGGACATATCAACAAAATTATTATTTGATACCTACATTTTGGTTGGAATAGAATTAGTGAAACTGGGTGCATAATATGCACTGCATATATGTACACCGCTCTCAAGAAACAACTAAAAAAGTAATATAGTAACAATCAGTGGTCAAACAGGAAGAATGTTGCAATAATGATTTCATTTGTCATTGTATTTGTCAACTGATATTCTGTGAATAAATCATTCTTATAATTAGTCGTTGTGAAACCGGCAAAGTGAACGGACGTTTGTTTTATTTCAATCTTTGCATTATTTCAGCACTATATGCTGCGTCAACTTTCTACACAAATGCAACATTGGGTGTACCTGAAAATTTCGATAGGTCATTGGGAGGGTCAAAGATGCAAATTGAATCTAATTTAAACGAAACAATAGGCGAGCCACCACCGATACGTGCCTTGCGTCCGGGAAAACAAATATATTATAAGGAAAAATCGATTAATTCAAAGGAAAGTAATTAAATCTGTTGTAAACAAAATAAAGATTGAAAAGAAAATGAATATTAAAAACAACTTGAGAAGGGAGATGTTAAGTATATAAAGTAGATTGTGTACTTTGACATTTTTCATCACACTGCGTTATTAGAATAAGAAACCAATTGTTCATCATTTCATACGGAAAATATCACTTACATTTCAACCATCAACCAGTATACTACAAATTGTTATTTTGGATGCGCTATATAGATTATGGCTTTGTAGAGCAAAACATTTTTCAAACGACAACAACAACAACAACAATCATAGACCATTAATGCCCTACAGTGTCTGGTCTGTCTTGTAATGGTAGCCCTCTAACAATTCTTCTCCAGCTTGTTCTCTCGAGAGCCAGGTCTTAAGTTTCCCTATTCCAATCATACCCTATTTCACTCAAGTCGTTCTTGACTGAATCCAAATAGCGTCTACGCGGTCTACCTCTACCTCTCAGTTCATTCACTTCAGTATTCAAAATTAACTTTGGTAAACTAAACATTCATACGCCGTACATGATCAAACCATCTCAATCTTGACTAGCACACTCTTCAACCGACTCCACATTCAAATCTTCACGTATTTTCTCAATCCTTATTCTGTTCTCCCATTGATTCCTACGCGACACTCCCGAAATCATACGCAAAACTTTCATATCAGCCACTTCCAAACCATGAATTAAATTGCTCTTTATTACCATTCACTCTACGATGTTCAAATTCCTTATACAACTTGCCGTCTACAGAGAAGATGCAGCCAAGATATTTGAATTGAGACACCTGCTTAAGCATAGCCCTATTCATCATACAATCTACTTGCTTCTGACTCTTCCCTTTATGCATAACTTGTGTCTTTGAGCTGCTAATGGTCATTCCAAAGTTCGTACAAGCCGTTTCTAGATCGCTAATACTGTTTTGTAGCTCTTGTTCTGAGCCACCAAACCAAGGCGATGAAACGAGATGCACGTAGGGCTTACTACGCGCCCAGACGTGCTCTCGATAGCACAAATATGTGTTCTCAGTGGTACAAACGGACGCGTAGTAGGCACTACGTGCATCTCGTTTCATCGCCTTGCACCAAACAGCACTAGGTTATTTGCGTATGCAAGAGCAGAAATAATGTTTCCTCCCACTGCTATAATACATTACCCCTCAGATTAGCTGACTTAATCAATTTATCGATATAAATTATGAATAAAAGCTGTGAAATTGTACAGCCCTGTCAGAGACCATTTTGCACCTCAAACCATTCACTCAATTCACCATCCACTCTCACAGCCGCTTCACTATATCTATACAAACTCCTTATTGCATCCAGAAGGGAACCATTCACTTCGTATTCACTCAAAACTGAATACAAATTGGCTCTCGGTATACAGTCATACGCTTTTTGCAAATCAATGAAACATACATACATATCCCTGTTCCTTTCATGGAATTTCTCCATTAATTGTCTCATGCAAAAAATTCGATCTTGATATCCGCACATCGGTCTGAAACCCGATTGTTTTTCATCCAAAAGCGATTCGACAATATCCCATGCTTTTGGCACAACTGATGAACTCCAAGCAAGATTAAACAAACGATGTAACCGACGAATACCTATAGGTATTCGTCGGCTAATATCGTATTTCAGTATACTGACCCACACATCAAATATTCATTGATCTACTACTGCTGCCTTGCCCCAACTCAGTTTTCCGATAGCCAGCTCTATCTCTCCCATGCCATTTCATTCGCATTAACATTCAAATCTGTTCCATTTTCAACATTCAAAAGTTCCTCAAACTATGCTCTCCAACGATTTTCAACACATTTTTTCTACCAATCACTAAATCTCCTGCCCTAGCTAATATCGCTTCCGGCGCCTGTTTCTTACCACCATTACGTATATTCTTGTCCATCGACCAGAAAACTTTATTCCTCTGCTGCCCTACTTCTACTATGTCCCTGCCGAATTTTACCCATTCACCCTCTTTATTGTGTTTAAAAAATGAATTTGTTATCACTTCTGGTAAAAATGAAATAATCTCCTTTCGTTACCGCTCGCATCCATATCTTCTTCAAATGTTTTCAAGCAAAATGATTATCTTTATCTACTCTAGCGTTGAAATCCCCTAGCAAAATCTTTTTTTCATTTTCTTTTCGATAGATTACATCATTCAGATCACCATAAATCATTCATCTTTTCTTCATTTGTACCTTCACATGAAGAATACACACTCACAAAACGATACACTGAACCACCTAACTTGATTGAAATCCACATCATTCTCTCATTCACAAATCTATGACACACCATCGACTGTTCTAAACTATTATGGATCAAGAATCCTACACCCCAATTTGCTCAACCGTTTTTAACTCCTGACACAAACAAGCGATAGCTCCCTAACGTCTCTTCTAGCTGACCTTTCACACGCACGTCGCTCAAAGCCAAAATATCCAAACCGAAATTATTTGCCCTATCGACCAATTCTCTCTTCTTCAACTCAAAATCTCCTCTCAAATGCATCGTTCCAATCAATATTCAAAGCGGTCAAATTTTCTAAACGATACACACTAATATATATATATTTTCTTTTTAGATTATTGTAGTTTGGAAAAACTTACGGTCTTTTGTTGTGTATGCTCCTCGCGGTCCGTTAGTTTCATAAGGACCCTCATACTGTAAGCTTACTTTGTAGGCTTTGAGCTCTTCATTTAATGCTCTCAACAATGGATATTTACTATTGCCACACTTCCCAGAAAAATCATCCATGTCAATAGACCACACCATGATTCCACCAAATCCATTTTCTTTTAGCCAACTCATCTATTTGTAAGAAAAATATATTATTATTATTATTATTGGGCACCATACAGCGTTCCTTCGCCAAAGATGGTTTATTTAATTATTTTACAAAATAATTTACAATTTATTGGGAGTATAAATAATTAATGCCGCATTTGTAACTAACTTGTTATCTATCATGCGCCATTTTTTTGAAAGTGACAGCTATTGAATGTTAAAGAACGTCAAAAAATCCATCTAATTTGATATGTCACAGTGAATATAAACAAAAATAAATTTATTTTTTACTGCTGTGAAAATGTCAAAAGACGAGTCAACAAAACAGCATTTGCGGAGGCCGTTGTATTTTATGACAAGACAAGTCGAAAAAGACATCCAGTGTGAATTAGTAATGAAGAATGAACCCTTCTCTATTTTTCTATTGCCGCAAGCAAAAATAACTTTATTTGTTCCTTACATTTTGGAGGTATAGGGGGCACACCAATCGTCCTTCTGAAAAATGGGATTTTCCCATTATTTCAGGGATAGGGTCCTTTTCCTCAATAAACGTTCAGATTTGAAAAAAAGAGGTACCAATAATCTACTACAAATTTCTTTGTGTGTATATGAACTTCGCCGGATTGGCGGCCAAGAAAGAACTAAGTCAATTTTTTGCCTTCTTCAAGAACACATGTGTGCACTTGTGCACAAGTGCTTTGCAACCAAGACATGCGTATGGTCATCGAAGGTTATTTGATTTAGAAGAATGTCTAGAGATTACAGCGGGGGCAGAAGAATATTTTTATCTAAATGCTCCTCGAAATTTTTAACATGACCTCTGCAAAAATTCAAGAAAATTTCATATAAATTATAATATAATTTCAATAATTGTTGAAAGCTTCGATCAAAAAACTCAAAGGCATATATTTTTGATAGTTGTTGTATACTCAAAAATTCAACATTTATGACCGATCAGTTGGGAACTACAAAATGAATTTTCCAGAGCGATGGAATATGTTCAATAGCGTGATATTTGTATTTATGAAATGAAATACGGTGTTTCTATTGTCTTGCAATATGTGTTTTATTGATCTGTTCTCTCTGAATGCCTAATCTCTAATAACTATATAAAGAGTGATTTTTTAAGAGGTATAGGATTTGATTTTCAAAAAAAATCCAAAAAATTTGAAAAAATTGATGAAATCTTTATTGGAATCGTTAGAACGATCAATATAATTTAATGTTTGAAGATGATTTCATGCAAATATTGGCCGCGGCTCCTCTTTAGATGGCCCATGCGCAAAGTCCAATTTTGGCACACCCTCTCCAACATATCGGCCGGTATTTCCTAGGGGAATTTATCAAATCAGATGTGTTGCAGATATTGCAAATAGTTTGGATTTGCAGCGGATATTCTTCGTGATCATAGAGTGAATATCCGCGCTATCTGCTAAAAATCCGCAAATATTCGTAGGCAACACTCAATATTTGATGTTTTAGTGCTAGAAAATTTGAGCAGATTTTTTGCAGATTTCTACGGATATTTATTCGATAAATTCCCCTAGGGTATTTCACGAATAAATGCTTCAATATTGGCTTCCAGTGCGTCAATCGTTGCTGGTTTATCTCTGTAAACATGAGCCTTAACATGGCCCCACAAGAAATAGTCCAAAGGCGTTAAATCACACGATCTAGGCGGCCAATTGACGGGTCCCAAACGTGAGATAAACCGTTCACCGAAGGTGGCTCTCAATTGGGCCATTGATTCACGTGCCGTGTGGCATGGAGCACCGTCTTGTTGAAACCACATGTCAGGCATGTCCAATTCTTCCATTTTGGGCAAAAAAATTCGTCAATCATCACACGGTAGCGATCGCCATTCACAGTAATGTTCCGGCCATTGTCGTCTTTGAAGAAGTACGGCCAGATGATGCCATAATCCACACCAAACAGTGACTTTTTCGGGTTGCATTGGTAGCTCTTGCAATGCTTCTGGCTGGTCTTCACTCCAGATGCGGCAATTTTGCTTGTTAACGTATCCATTCAACCAGAAATGAGCTTCGTCGCTGAACACAATTTTTCGATAAAAATATGGATCTTCCTCCAACTTTGCCAGCGCCCATTTACCAAATTTTAGACGTTGTGGGAGGTCGTGTGGCTTCAATTCTTGCACCAGCTGTATCTTATAAGGTTTTACACCCAAATCCTTTCGCAAAATTTTCCACGTAGTGGAGTAACAGAGGCCCAATTGCTGCGAACGGCGGCGAATCGACATTTCACGGTCATCACTAACACTGGCGGATAGAGCCGCAATATTTTCTTCAGTCTTCTACGTATGCATGTAAAAATATAATAATGTAAACTGGGTTCGAAATTTAGTCACAAGCTTCCGAATAGCTCCCTCAGTAGGCCGACCAAACTGCCCATAAAATGGAAGAAGTGCGCGATGCACTCTCTTAACCTAGCGTGAATTTTCATAGTAAAATTCAATAATTTGCAAGCGTTGTTCGTTCGTAAGTTGATTCATGGTTAAATTATAGTCCAAACTGAACAAGTTTGACAATGACACAAGACACGATTCCCGCGTGATCTGTCAAAAACAGTGTTGCCAAAAAAATACCAGCAAAAAAATCACCCTTTATATTAAGACGGCAGCGTCCCTGCTGCCGTTGTTGTTGTAGAGTGTATTCGATGCTGTGACAGAGTGTAAATTGGTGTGATTGTGTGAGTGTGTATGTTTGGTGTGTTTCTTAGATTAGGTATCCAGAATTTCTTCGGGATAAATTGTATCATCATCTGTGCACCTCCATGTAGCGTTGCTTTATGTGCAGAATTGAGTAGTAAATACGATAGTCTACATTTTTGTGGTATAATGTACTGATGCCTTTTGTCATACGCATTGTTTGCCTTGTCAATTCTACCGCCTACTCTCAGCATTTCATTTGCATCTCATATTGGTCGTAACGCTGCTAAATCGCTTTTCTGTGGGAGCCTGTCGCCAGTTTTAATGCATTCGATTTCTTTTTTAAACGCTTTGTTTTGCTCGAATTTTATCCAAAGTTCGGCCGATTAATTCCTTTTTTCCGAAGTTAGAAATCGTTTTCCTATGAATTCCTTGCTTTTGCGAGCTTTATACAACACTCTCAGCACGTATGCTGTTACATTGACAATAGTAAATGAAATGGAAAATTCTGGAATTTTTCATAAAGTAGCGTGTTGTCTTTGCCTGTTCGTAAGTGTAACGCTTTTGTTGCATGCGCTGTTTCTTTGCATTCTTTTTTGATTTCATCGTTTATTTCTGTATAAACTTCAAGCTTTGTTATTGGTCAACTATCTTGGTTATGTTTTAGCCAGCTCGGGACTTCGAGTCATAGCTTGTTTCCAATGAAATCTTTCATTTTTGCTCCTTTACTGACTAAGTCAGCTGGATTGTCGCCTGATTTGACATGTTTCCACTTGAAAAGCTTTGATTTTTTTATAATATTCACTCTATTAGCTACGAACGCTTTCAAATTATCTGGATTCTTTTTTAACCAATGCAAAACTACGATTGAATCTGTCCATAGTGTAACATCATTGGGATTAATCTCACATTCTTGCATTATCGCTTGTATTTGTTCTCCTAGCATTACTGCTGCCAACAATTCTAGTCTTGGAATGCTTACTTTTTTCAGTGGTGCCACTTTTGACTTTAAGTCCAAGTAATGTAATGCAAATTTGTTCATTTTTATCGATTGTTCGAATAAAAATTTCTATGCCGTACGCTTTTTCGCTCGCATCGCAAAATCCGTGAATCTGGACCTTTGTTTCGTTGTTGATTTTTAACCAACGATTTACTTTAAAATCACTTAACAAAGGTAGTTCTGCTTTGTATTCTAACCATATGGTTTTAACGCTTTTTGGAACTTCATCATCCCAATCGATATCCTGCATTACGCCATATCTCCTGCAAGAGCATTTTTGCTCTCACTATGATGGGTGCAATGAACCCATTTGGATCATGTAGCTTAGATAATTCGCTTAAAAAATTACGCTTTGTTAGACGCTTATGAACGCTTATATTTTTGACAATTATGGTCATTTGATCTGATGGCTTCAGCCATCCTAAGCCTGAGATCTTTTCTTCGTTGTTTTCATCATCTTTTATTTCTTTAATGTTGGCAGTGTTTGCATTCATGTACGATTCAACTTCTTTTGCATTGGATGCCCAATCTTTTAACGTAAAACCGCCTTGATTCAAAACAAATTCAACTTCCTTGCATAAAATCTTTGCTTCTTCGACGCAATCACAGCCAAAAAAACCATCATCCATGTAGAAACATTTTTCAATTGTTTCAGCTGCTTTTGGGAAGGATTTTGCTTGATCTCTTGCGCACTGGTTGAGTGTGCGTACTGCATTGAACGCTGATGATGCTACACCGAACATTACTACTGTAATCACGTATTCTTTTAGCTTTTCTTTTGGTGAATTTCGCCATAGCAGTCTTTGTAAGTCCCATTCATCAGGATGTAACCCGATTCTGTTAAACATTTTGCTAATATCTGTTGCAATGCCAGACTTGTAGCGCATAAACCGTATAATTATATTTGTGCATCGCATTGTAACTTTGCTCCAATCATCTGGATTGAATTTAGCGATTCGCCTGATGTTGTTTTTTGTGTCGCATTTACCACTACTCGGAACTTTTTCGATTTGACGCGTCGAAGATTTGACGTCGTTAGACTATTTCCTGTGGGGCTACGTCAAGTCTATGGTCTATGCCAACAAGCCAGCGACGATTGATGAAATTCGTACGAATATCGAACGTGAAATTGCAGCAGTATTGGTCAATTTATGCGAAAAGTGCAAGCGTGCCCGTGGTGGCCACGCAAAAGAAATCAAGTTCCATACATAATGGCATCGAATGTACTTTCACATGAATAAAGAATTTCATTGATATCCAAAACCGTTTTTGTTTTATTTGAAAAAACTTTTGTAGCGCTCTTATTGAAAAACCCTTTATGACGTAGGCCATCGGCCAAGGATACTTAGTTCGAAGTTTTAAATACATTAACTAAATAAAGTATATAGTTCCCCTTTTAGTAAGTGACAATAAATGTCAAAGTGATTTGTTTACATTTTTCGTAACATACAGAATTATACAGAAATATGTAGAATTGTTTGGAATATTTTCGTACTAGATTGAATTATATGAATTACGCTGTAGTAGTAGATCGGCAACAAATAATATAAATATAGGTGCAGCAATAGGGTATCCTTGACCCGTACCTGTTTTTGTAAAAAAATTTTTTTGAACAATTCACCTTGGACCCAGATTTTTTGTTTTTTTTTTATTCACAATAGACTAAGAGCCACTGAACTAAGGATGTGTTATTTCTACTTTATGGATGATTATTGGTTTGAAAGTTATTTTAAAAATTACTTTAACTATAGAAAATAAAATTGTTTAAGTTTCTCACTTATTTAGGTGAAATCTGATTAATTGAAAACTTAATAAAGACAATAGTATTTTTTAATTAAGCTTTACGTTTGATTTAGTTCGAATAACATAAACAAGTACATAAATTTCTTAAATTCCAAATATCTGCATGAAATGTTCAATACCGATCAAAATCTGATCGATTAAAATTGTTAAAAAAAACATTAATTTTTCTTTTTGCTTTATGTATGAAATTCAAAATATATTATTTTTCATGTCCGATAAACTTACATTTTAAATATCTGCATCGAAACATTCATAATTACTAATATCTGAATTCTTATTCTTTCATACAAAATACCTAGCAAAATACTATGAAAACAAAACATAACCTCAAATTTCACAGTATTTTGTATGAAAAAATAAGAATTCAGATATCAATAATTATGAATGTTTCGATGCAGATATTTAAAATTTAAGTTTATTGGACATAAAAAATAATATATTTTGAATTTCATACATAAAGCAAAAAGAAAAATTAATGTTTTTTTTAACAATTTTAATCGATCAGATTTTGATCGGTATTGAACATTTCATGCAGATATTTGGAATGTTAGAAATTTACGTACTATTTTATGTTATTCGAACTAAATCAAACGTAAAGCTTAATTAAAAAATACTATAGTTTTTATTATGTTTTCAATTAAACAGATTTCACGTTAATAAGTGAAAAACTTAAAATATTTTATTTTCTACGGTTAAAGTAATTTTTAAAATAACTTTCAAACCAATAATCATCCATAAAGTAGAAATAACACATCCTTAGTTCAGTGGCTCTTAGTCTACAAGAGATCTGTGCTCATTCCCTTTAAAAGAATCGTCCTTTACTTTCATACAGAAGTCAGATTTCAATATTTCAAGATTACAAATTATCTTGGAACATTTTTATTGCGTTTGTGAAAGTTCAACATTTCAATAGAAAATGTATTCTCATGTAATTTGTTTCTTTCAATAACAATTTTCTTCACATCATCAGGCTTGGTCCCAAATCTAAATCTTGAAATATGAATACTTTTGACACAATATTCAAGCCCTTCATAAACTTGATTCGAGATTAAATAACATAGAATCTGTGATATTTCCTTAATCTGTGATATTTTTCCGATTCAATTCCACATGACTTTCTATCTGTTTATTAATTGGATCGCTTTTATCCGCTACAGTCGCTAGATTAACATCAGTTGGAAATTCAAAGACTCACGGTAATGAGAACAGCACGAAATTATGTAGAAATTATGTAAAAATTATGTAAAAATTTTGAGTTAATTTCACATTCTTTTTCGACGCACATTTGCAATTTTTAATTTGATTCTGACATTCACTTTGCAATGTGGGTTTTATCTGATAATAAGCGAACTTGTAGATAAAATGCTATATATATTTTTTTTGTGTATTTTCAAAATGGATTTTAAGTCAATTATTGATGTGTTCCTTTTTTGTAAATAATTAATAAATTGATTTGTTTTTTTGTTTTTCGTTGATTTAATTTTTTTTTTTTAAATTACTGTGCATTTAACTCACAGCTTCGATATGATATGGTGTTTCACTGGGAGAGTTCACATAAATAACAAAATTTACCTTAATTTTAAGTGATCGTTCGTCATCAAATCCTATCCATTGGTCGCCACGATAAGCAAATGGGACTTGCTGCTCAGAATCCCAAACAAGTGTTGTGTTTGGTTGGGACAAAAATGAACAAATTTCGTAATAACTCATGAATCCCGCTTCATTTGTGAATTTGCCGGCTTGACCACCACCAGATGCACCCGCTCCTATGTCAAATTGCGTATTATTTACTAATGTAAATGAACGACCATAGGTGGGCATGCCAATAAGTAATTTTTCGGCTGGTGCACCTTGTCGCAGCCATTCTCGAGCACTGAAATCAACTGTAAGTTTTTTCTGATAACCGGTAGCAGATTCGAGTGCAAACAAAGGTGAATTATGGCCAACTTGTCTTTCCCACTGCCCGTGGAAATCGTATGTCATCACATTTATAAAATCCAAATACTTAGAAATCTCTGGAACATCATAACCAGCAGCAATTGCTTCAAATGATGCTGGAACTGCTGCAGTTAATAAAAGTCTGGGTAAATTCGATGATTTTGCTTCACCTTCAAACGCAACACGTAGTTCACGTAACAAGTTAACATAAGCCACCTTGTCGTCTGATCCTCGAGGATATTCCCAATCAACATCGAGCCCATTAAATTTGTACTCGCGCAGAAATTCGATTGCTTCATAAACAAATTGATTCATTCGATAAACGTTTGATGTAAGTTCTTTAAATGGTGTTGAACCAAATGCCCAACCACCAATAGCTAGCAGAATCTGAAACGTATAAGTTTTCAAATTAGATTCAATAAATCCAATGAAATTTAATTATAAAAAACCACAACCTGTAAATCTGGATTTTTTTCTCTTAATTCGATAAGATTATCATAATTTTCCGGGTCATCTTCATTAGCTTCAGTCAAAATATGGTCCTTCAGTGTAGCAAATGCATACACAATATGCGTACACAAAGATGCATCAATATTTTTTGGCTCAAACTTTCCAATTCCAGGTCGTTTAGATGACCAACTTGTCAAATAACAAAACACTTGAGCTGGGCGTGCTAGAAAAGTTTTGTTTGAAAATAGTATGCAACATTTCAATTGTAATATGGTAATAATAATCACAGTCCGTTTATAAACAAAGAAACGATAAAAGGTACATATTGTTCGATCATGTATTCAGAATCGTAATTAATGTGTATTCTATAGAATATTCAATGTGTATACACATTGCTATATTGGTTTACCAATATATTATACATTATTATCTTGTGCTAGAGCCGTAAGTAAGATATTTATTATTTATTTCAGATTTGGGTGTAATAAATTGTAATAGTTTGAACTATTACAATTTATAACAGTGATATGATACTCTGAAAAAACAAATGTGGGCTTATGGTCAACATTTTGGGTTGAAATTTCATTTCACCACAAGAATTGTAAGAGTTAAAAATCTTTGTGGTGCATTTTTTCACTTCTGTCCTTTTAACGGCCAAAAATATATTTAGTATCAGAAATAACCGAAGAGATTTTAAATTCTTGAAATGTTTGTGGTTAAATGTAATGTCAACACAAAATGATGATCATAACCCCACATTTTTTTTCTCAGAGTAGTAGACTACTGCAGTGACTTTACTTCTAACGCATGTTACCGTATACACATAGTGGCTATACAAAGTTACTGTTCAAAGTAAGCGCTAGAAGTAAAGTCACTGCAGTACTTTCTATGATAGTAATAAAGCAAATTGCTTTAAGCAATAAATACTACGAATTTTTACGGCATCTTGTGCATCAATCGGAAATATTATAATACGAGATTGGCAGCTAGAACTAGATAAACATATAAGTTAGTTGAGATTGGCTTCTATTTTCAATAAAAATTTCAGCAATACGAATAATTTTCATATTTAAAAAATCTCATAGGCTACGCAAAAAAAAAATGTTGAAAATTCTGACATCCGATGATTTTGTATGTTTTGGATACATAGTAAGTATATAAAATATACAACTTTCGTTCAATAAATATATGATGCGATAGTCCGCCACATCAAACATTGCGCTTTCATTGCGTTTCTTATATTGGGTGTATGCAAAGAAAATGTCGATTTTTTCGGTGAGAAGAAAATTTTATTTCATAACTAAATGAATGAGCACTTCAACCAATGTATTCTCCATCGTTAGCTATGACTTCACGCCATCTTTCAGGACGTTTGTGGATTCCGCGTCGAAAGAATTCCTTATCTTTTGAAGCTATCCAGTCAGCGACCCATTTTTGTATTTCTTCAAAGTTTTTAAAGCGTACATCAGCCAGGTCAATTTGCATCGATCGAAACAAATAGTAGTTCGAAGGGGCAAGGTTTGGAGAGTACGCGGGTTGATCAAGCTGATCCCAACCGAAGTGTTCTTTCTTTTTTTTAACGATCTTTGCACGATGTGGCTTGGCATTATCATCGTGAAAAAAAACTTTGTCTTGTTTAGTCGCTATTCGTGGATGTTTCACCTTCAATGCTTGCTCCATTTTGATCAATTGTTGTTCGTAGCACTTACCATCAACCGTTTGACCAGGTTTCAGCAGCTCATAATACACGACACCTTCCTGATCCCACCAAATGCACAGCATAACCTTCTGGCAATGAATTTCTCGTTTTGACTGCGAAAGTACTGGTTGGCCTGGATCAACATACGCTGTTTTACGCTTGGGATTGTCGATCCATTTTTCATCGCCATTAACAATTTGACTCAAAAAACTACGTTTTTTGTGCTCAGCAAGGTGTTTTTTGCATGTTTCGATTCTTGCTCTGAGTAGATTTTCGTTCAATTGATGTGGCACCCATTTTCCCAGCTTTTGAATTTTTCCCATTGCATGCAAATGTCTAGAAATAGTTGCTTGATCAACCTTCAGCTCCATTGCAAGTTCTTTTTGCGTTTGACAAGGATTTTCATCCAATAATGCTTGTAAATCCGCATCTTCAATTTTTTTTGGAAGACCTGGCCGTTCTTTGTCTTCCAAGTCAAAATCACCACTTTTGAATCTCGCAAACCATCGTTCACAAGTTTTTTGAGTTGAAGCATGTTCACGATAACTTTCAGCAGCGGTTTTCTTCAAATGAAAGAAGGTTATTAAAGTTGCCCGCAAAACCACTTTTTCAGGCACAAATTTCGACATTTTTGAAGCAAAAAAAATCTTTGTTGTTTACAATTCAGCAAAATGACATATACTGAAATTTATAGCGTAATGACAGACAAAAAAAAGAAAATGGCCGCGGTGTGCTTCGATGCACACAACGCTAGTTACGCCATCTGTTATCTACATCGACATTTCTTTTGCATACACCCAATATGAACGGATTTTGATTAAATTATTAAATTTACAGTTTTTCTCGATGGTTGCTAGGCCATTTTTTACTTTAACTTTTCCTGGTTTCTTCACTGTCAAAAGTAATTCATCAACTGAGATCGGAATTGGTTCTGGTTTTTCAGCAATCTAAAATAAAATCATTGGAAAAAATGTATGCTTTAAGTATAAGTCTATATTAGAGAACAACCTAAATATCAATAAATACTATAGATTGGATGCAGAGCTGGAAATTTAGCATCGGGTGTGGAGCTCGCACACTCATTTTTTGAACAAATTTTTGTAGATTTTGCTTGGGAAGTTCAACTAGATTTAAAAATAAATGTTTTTTTTAATGCAATTTTATATGAATGTAGAGTGCGCGCACACCCGATATGAAATTTACGCATCCAATCGTAAATTAATCCGTACTGTTTAAAAGATATGGCTCTATTTATAAAATACAAGATAAAATATTGTATTCACTGAGAAAGAATGGAATTAACTTCAAACCACAATGCACGGTGTTTAACTGATGAATGTCAACTGTCTAATGAATATCTCATCCAAATCGACAAGTCAGGAAAAAACAACATGCAATAACGGTAAATTTTTTGGTAACATTTTTTTTTTTTGTTAAAGTAGGAAAATGTGAAAAAATCGTTTTTATTTCTTTTATACAAGCAAAAGAAAAGTAATTTCAACTGATGGTATGATGTTGGGTTCGTGTACGGGATTGGATATGTCTGATTCCAAAAAGAAGGACCATTCCAATAAGGTCTATGTTGATTATGATTATGCTGATTTTGATAAGACTGTTGCCGTTCTTGTAATTGATTTTTGTGCTAATAATAATGTTTATGACCATTATTATTATTAATTTGGTTCAGATTATTATCATTATTCTCCCTTGAATCATTAATTTTATTTTGACATTTATTGGAATTTGCTTTAGTTATATGATGACTTTGATCTTTCTTAATAGATGGAATTTGATTGCGAACACTTGATGAATTTTTAGTTGATTTTTTGTTCATTGGCTCACTATCAGTAACTTTGTCGTCAAATATCAAATTTGTACTCGTTTTGTAATCTTTTTGTTCAAATGGTTTCAACCAATAACTTGGAAACTTTGAAACTTATAAATTTGTTTCTCTTATTTCTACGTTTGCTCGCAAAATCAACCTTATAAGAATCAGGGCTAATATTAGATTTTTCAGAAATCATTGAAACTATATCATCAGGCTTGAAATGATTCGAAAACTTTGAGATATGTAAAGAATAAACTCCATTTGATGCAGAGATAACAGGTTTTTTAGCTAATTCCGGTTGTACTGGATTCTCACTACTCGACGTGTAGGTTTGTTCCTGCTTAGCATTTATACACTGTTTAGCATTTATACAATTCAGCAATTTCATTATGAATCTTCTCTATTTCAACAACAATATCGAATTTATGTGCACTTATTGTTTCATCTGCTGATTTCTTGAATGCATTAAATCTATTCATAACATCAGAAATATCAATTTCACCATTATCATCTGATAAGTCAAAAAATGTATCATCTGTCTGAGTTTCCTTATGAATTGACGACTTACTTTCTATTATCAAGTCATTGTTCAAATCAGTTCTTCTGAATTTCATCAAGCAAATTTCACAAGAGACAGCAAATGGCAAATCAGCACTAAAAGCACTTTTGAAATTGTCAAATCTTTTTGGATTCATTTTTAATTGACCTCCAGAATTAATTATCACTCCATATAGAGCAAGAAGGTCTTTCACCATAATATCCTTGCTATCTCTATTACGCATACATTCAACAAATATTTTATTATTGCAAAATGTACAATTCATAAATAAATTCCCATATTTATCACCCTTACATTGGTTCTCTACACAACAATGCGGTTTTACTTGTGACATTTCTATTGTAATTACAACAACAATTTCTTGCAAATGAATAAAATCAATTTAAATGAAATTTGAAGAATTATTTAAGAAAACTTCAACAAAATCACAAAATTTTAATACAAAATTCACAATAAAACAACTTTTGAAAATTTAAAAGTGTTGAGAAATATTTTAATTTCGAGAAAAAAAATTGAAACTATAGAACGTTAGATGTGAATGCTTTGACAGAACATAACCTCTCCATTGCGGCCGTTGTTTCCCGGACGACTCATATCGAAAAGAGACGATTTTGACTGGACACCAAGGTCACCCGATTTGACACCACCATACTTTTTTTTGTGGGGTTATTTGAAATCCAAGGTATACGTTAGGAAGCCAAGGACCCTAGCTCAACTCTTAGCCAACAAACGCCGCGAAATCAGAGCCATATCGGACGATACATTGGCAAAAGTGATGGAAAATGCCGAAAAAAGGGCAGATTTGACAGCCAAGGCTAATGGCGGCCATTTACGCGATATCATTTTCAAAAATTAATTAGAACGAATCTCCTTGAACTAAAATAAAGGATTATCCATATGAAAAACATTTTGTTATTGACTTTAATGTTAGTTTGGATGTGACTAAGAAAAGTTTAAATGAATTGCTTTTAAGAGGATTTGTCAGCGGTTCCCCTGCAAATGTATTGGTTTCTACACATAAATTTACATATAATCGCTATGCGCACATCGCATACATATATAAAATCAATTTAGAAGTTTGAAAACGTTAAACTACAACTACTTCATATTTATTGCGACAATTTGGCTTTGCGATCGGATTTCAAAATGAACATGATGAAATGATTCAGCATGTCAAGTGAAGTTGGTGGTAAGTTACAATTGTTGATTTCGAAATCAACAGTGAAATAAAACGTATAGTAAACAAACTATGTATGTAAAGAGTGATTCATTTGTATTCATCGCCCTACAGAACTAACGATTGTCAATACTATCCATATATTTGAAGTTCAGTGTACACTTTTAGATGATACACGACCGACTAGTCCACATCCATCACGTAGTGAAGGGAATATAGCGGCAGTAGCTGAAAGTGTTTGCGAAGACCGTAATGAATCGATTCGGTGCCGTTCTCAACAATATGCAATGACTTGGTGCACTGACAATAGTTAGGTTATGTTTTTTCCAACCATTCGTTGGAATAAACGTCATTCCAACCAAAATTGTTCATTGTCCAACAATGGTTGGATTTTTTTTCAATACTAGGGTTGTCCAACAATGAACAATTTTGGTTGGACAATGAACAATTTTGGTTGGAATGACGTTAATTCCAACGAATGGTTGGAAAAAACATAACCTAAATATTGTCAGTGTGTATTTTACGTAAGAATCTTGGATTTAAAGCATACAAAATTCAATTCGTGCAAGAATCGATGAATGGGTTCTGGATCAGCTTGCAGAGAATCCGTTGTTTTATCGTGAAATTTTGTTTAGCGAAGAGGCTCATTTCTGGCTTAATGGATATGTTAATAAACAAAATTGCCGATTTTGGGCTGATAAACATCCTGAGGAATTTCAAGAGCTACCATTACATCCTAGAAAAACGACGGTTTGGTGTGGTTTATGGCCGGTGGAATCATCGGTCCGTATTTCTTCAAAAATGAGGCCGGACAGAACGTAACTGTCGATGGCCTCCGCTATCGAGCCATGATAACAGACTATTTGCTACCTGAAATTGTTCCTCGTGGTTTCGGTGAGCTGTGGTTCCAACAAGACGGTGCTTCCACATACAGCGCGAGAATCAATGGACTTATTGCGAAATTTTTTACCTCGAGCGTAGCCGTGGTCAACATTTGCACATTATTTCATGCATGAGATAATATTCAAAAAGTAAATGATCCATTATAAAATTCTCATTGTAAAATTCGATTTTATGTGTTTTGTTTAAAATTAAAAAAAGGTCCAAATGAATCAGCCTTTATTAGTTAACGTATTTTCAGTAGAAGAATCGTAAACCCTCTTTATAGATTAATCTGTGATCTCGATATTGCAGTATGATAATCGCAGTGATTTGCTCCGAAATCGTTAGGATTGGAAATTGATTGTTGAATTTATTGAGTAATTTTGTATTTATAAATAAAATTTTGAATTTCTGGCAACTGTCAAATTTGAGGCCACATTGAAACAATTCACAATTTTTGACTTTGGCCACAATGGAAAAATAATGCCACATTGTAAATGAATGCAAAATGTTCATTGCAACCAACGCAGCGTCAAATCCATCGGATAAATCCATCTGATGGATTTATTTCAAGCTGACTTTTCCAGCGAAAGTATACTTCATGAAGCCTTGATTTTTAGAAATGTCACGTAAATGTCATTTTGTCATCACAATTGTAGGGAATACATTAAAATGACATTCGAATTCAAACGGATTTTTAACAATGTCATATTTTAGCGTTATTCCATATGATCAGGCTATATTAACCCAATCTATTTAATATAGCAATGTTGAAAAACGAAACTACTAACGCCATCTATGGATCGAAGCTATTGAAAATGAACATAACTCAAAATGCTTCATCGTGCAATCAACTTCATAGTACTGACAGAGTCATTTCAGTATTGTTTTACATTGTTTACATCTTCTGTTTTATTGTATATAGTTAGTTTGAAAAACACAAAATAGATGTTTCCTCATCATAAGTTGCAAGTCATTTTCGGTGCACTTTAAACGGTGAAGTAGATATTGTGCGTAATAAAAATTTCATTTCCTCTATAAGTTTCCTTTCCAAGGAAAATCTCATAATTTGCACTACTTAAGTTAGAGAATAAGTGGTTTTAATTATGGAAAAACGTGAAACGTGTTATTTTAAGATAAAATGTAATGAATTCGTAACAGAAATTGAGTAAATTTTATGTGTTGGATTTTCAGTACGGAAAAGTTGACCTTACGGATGTAAGACATCTTGTTTACAATCAAATGAATTTCACAAATTATTTTTTCTTGACGATGCACATTCATTGTTTTAACTTACATTTTCTGTATCGATGAAGCTAGCAGCTACTTTACTCCAATCCACATCTTTAGCGTCTTTTCCACGAGATATTCCACGAAGCTCTTCCCTATTATGAATATAAAAATCGTTCGTGTTTATAACAATTTTTAAGATAATATTGTAAATTATGCTATGGTTTCTCTTATTTTCTTCAAAGTTTCTTGTTGGGTATTTATAAAATTACTCGAGAATGGGAAGTAAAGCTAAGCTTCAACATTTATCACTAATGTATAAGCTTTCCTAATTATGTCTACAGGAGGCGAATCACTATTGAAAATTCATGCGCGAGAGGGGGGGGGTTATTTTTTGTGGATGCAAAAACTACATATTTTTGTTAGAGATCACCCTCCCCAAGCACTCCCTGCCAGGGGACCCCTGGGGGTCTCTGATACAAAAAATGAGAATATTCACAAAAATTGTAATTGCAATGCAGTTGAAACATCAAAATAATCACATATTCCTATACTTCGTCAGAAATTATCCATAGTTCTCTCACTCCCATTCACTCAAAATCGTTTTGAATTCTCCCCAGACTCTGATTTTTATGAATATTCCCATTTTTTCAGTATTTTTGTTTGGGAGCGCGGTTTGAGAACTCTTTAGCACTCAAATCGACGTCGATATTGATTTTGGGAGAAAAATCTGGGGAAAAATCCCCCAAAAAATGGTCGGATGGTGGTCAAGAGCAAAAACTAATAATGCAGGTCGATAGAGCGTAAAAACGTGTTTTTTGCAACTTCAAAATGGAAAAATGTTTACCAAAGAAGAAAAAATTCAACCCCAAAAAAGAAAAAATTCACTCAATTCTTAGTGAAAATTGTTGACTTAAAAGTGGAAAATATTTGACCTAAAAATGGAAAATTGTTGACTCAAAATGAAAAATTGTTCACCTGAAATGGAGAATTGTTGACCTAAAATGGAAAATTGTTAATCTAAAAGTGGACAAAGCTTTGTCTCACTTTCATCTGTATGAGTCGCTTGTCTTTTGATCTTAGAATCTGGGGCCTATTGCACCATTCATTGTAAATTGTAAATTGTAAATTGTAAATTGTAAATTGTAAATTGTAAATTGTAAATTGTAAAATTGATTTACAATTCTACAATTTATTGTAAAATGTGATTTACAATTGTAAGATTATTTGCAAATTGTGATTCACAATTGTAAGATTATTTGTAAATTGCGATGAACCACTATCATTGTATATTAACAAATTATTAAACATACAAATATTTTCATCTGATTGAAATAAATTTAACTAATAAAAGAAAACATATTCCAAATTATGTGAAATTTTATTTTAAGGCATCGTTTTATTCATTAATAATTGGGAAACAATTTCATTGTTTCATCAATTATGAAATGTATAAATAGATTATAATCTAAGAATGTTTTAAATACAAAAACCTGAACAAAATTTTTATCATCTAATTTTTTATGTATACATTTCATAATTGATGAAACAAATGGACTTGAATTCCTGGATTTTGATTGAATTGACTCACAACAGCTATGCTGAAAGAAATATCCGGTCGAGTGCATTGTTGCAAATATAACACACTTCCCACTGCTTCCTGGTAAGGAAAGTTTGACATACTTTGAATTTCGTCTTCAGTTGATGGTGACATTTCTTTTGATCATACATGGGCAGGGGGGTTCAGGTTCTAACCCCCCTGAAATTCTCCGAGAGGACCCCCCTCGAATTTTTTAAATTTATTTTCAAATATTGATGAGCTAAAAAAAAGGAATCTGACCTATCACCTTCCAAATACGATTCCTGTACAGTATCATCAATTAGTGAACCCAGGAAATCATCATCAATTTTTGAATTCTGCTCAGTATTATCAGAGATTTGAACCGTTTCAAATGCATCAACCTTTTTACAATCCAATGATTCAATGTTCTTATTAATGGATTTTCATCATTTTTATACGTGCAATGTTATACACAAAAAAAAATTTGGGTAATATTTTTGCTTTGGTACTAAATAAAACTCATTTTACCACCAACAGTGATAATTTACCCTAATGTCAATTTTTCAAATCTATTCACATAGATTCTACTACAAGCATCTTAGATTTACCGCAGTACTTTAAAACTTTAGATGATCGAATCACACTAAATATTGTTTCAGTATGTTTTTAAATTTTTTTTTTTGTTTTTTTTAGTTCATTATTCAGTTAATTTTGTATTAAACATCCAACTCAAGGCATGTAAAATATTAGACTTACATTTTAGAATTGCTGTGGTAAATCTGAGATGCTCGAGATAAAATGAATGTGAATTAGATTTTGAAATATTGACATTGAGGTAAATTATTACTGTTGGTGGTAATATGAGTTAAATTTAGAACCAAAGCAAAAACATTACCCCTTTTTTTTGAATGTGTAATGGATTAAAGACAATGGTTCCGGAATTTTTTTCAAATATTAAAACGTACGCATTTGTTACTAACTTCATATCTATTCAACCATCGTATATTTTGACAGTAACAGCTATTGTATGTTAAAGAGCGTCAAAAAATCTATTAAATTCCATCTGTCAAAGTATACACGAGTTAATTTACACAAGTTTTTATTACGTTGAAAATGTCGAATTTTGTGCCTTCAAAACAACATTTGCGGGAAGCTTTGCTTTTGTTGTTTAATTCAAAGCGGAACGCAACACAAGCTCATGAATTTCTTTCTGAAGTTTATCCTGAGTATGGTCCAGAGATAAGAACATGTCAGAAGTGGTTTAAACGCTTCCGAAATGGTGATTTTGACTTGAAAGACAAAGGAAGGCCAGGTCAGCCAAAAAAATTTGAAGATGCGGAATTGCAAGCATTATTGGATGAAAATTCGTGTCGAACGCAAAAAGAACTTGCTTTGGAGTTGGGAGTTCACGAAACAACAATTGGTAAACGTTTACATGCAATGGGAAAGATTAGAAAGCTTGGAAAATGGGTCCCACATCAATTGAATGAAAATCAACTCAAAGCACGAATCGATGCATGCAGAAAACATCTTGCAGAGCACAAAAAACATAGTTTTTTGAGTCGAATTGTTACTGGCGATGAAAAATGGGTGTATTACGATAACCCCAAACGTAAAGCATCGTATGTTGATCCCGGCCAACCATCAACTTCACAATCAAAACGTGATATTCATTGCCAGAAGCTTATGCTGTGCATATGGTGGGACCAGAAGGGGGTGGTGTATCATGAGCTGCTAAAACCGAATGAAACGGTTACGGCTGATCGCTACAGATGCCAATTAGGTAAATTGGCACAAGCATTGAACGAAAAACGACCATTGATAGCGAAAAAACATCATCGAGTTTTGTTCCACGACGACAATGCAAGGCCACATCGTGCAAACATCATTGAAGAAAAAAAAAGAGAGGCTAGGTTGGGATCATCTTGATCAACCCCCCGTACTCTCCAGACCTTGCTCCTTCTGATTACCATTTGTTCCGATCAATGCAGATCAGCCTTGCCGATAAACGCTTTCGAAATGCTGAAGAAGTGCGAAAATGGGTCGATGAATGGATTGCCTCGAAAGATGAGGACTTCTTCAAACGAGGAATCAACAAACATCCCAGAAGATGGGAGGAAGTCATAGCTAACCATGGCGAATATATCGGTTAATGTACTCAATGAGTACTACTCATTCATTTCGTTATCGAAATAAAGTTTATTTTTGGTGAAAAATGCGTACGTTTTAATTCTGGGTACCAATATATAGGGTGTACAACTTCAAAAACTCGTTTTTTTTCAAATTTTGAAAGTTTATTGAAAAAAATTGTGTACAATGATGTTATTCAAAGTATTGTCCATCGGAAGCGACAACTTTTTCCCATCTTTCGGGCAATTTATGGATACTATTCCAAAAGAACTTCTCATCTTTTGAGGCCAAGAACGTATTGAGCCAATTATCGATTCTCTCAACATTGGTGAAGCGTATTCCGGAAAGGTCATTTTATTTCTTTATTTACTACGCCTAAAAGAAACAGGCTGAATTAATAATTTACAAAATTTACATAATAATAATAATAATTTACAATTTATATAGATCGTATAACTTATTGACTAATTAACAATGCATTGACAATTATTTGTGATGGCAATTAAGTTATATTCGGAGACATATGAAGCGATTTAATAAGAGAACGAAATTTATTACGATTATTTACACATCTAATATCATTATCAATACCATTAAACATACGACTCATGCGATTTAACGGAGCATTATGACCATAGTTAGTACGGTGAACTGGTATTCTAATTAATTCCCGTCCAAAACTACGAAGTATTCTGGTCGGATCATTCATCGTTATTTGTTCAAGCAAAAATGGAGCATCAACAAAACCATTTAGCAAATCATAAAAAAAGTAAAGATTGGCATTATTTCTTCTTTGCTCGAGTGTCTCAATTCCAATTAATTTACATCTACTTTCATAAGATGGCCAGGAATTGTTTTCATAATTCCAGTTGAGATATCTTAATGCAAACCGAGTAAACTTATGTTGAATACTTTCAATTCTGTCAATATGCATCTGATATATGGGATGCCATACCACACTTGCATATTCCAAAGTGGATCTTACATGCGCACAAAATAAGCTTTTTAATGTATATGGATCATGCAAATTAGAACACATACGTTTTAAAAAACCTAGGCTGGCAAAAGATCGAAATCGATTATTGAGTCTATATGTGAATTAAATGATATAGAATTATCCAAAAGGATCGCAAGATCTCTAATTTCTTCAACTCTACCAATAAAATCATCACCCAAGACATAATTTTGAATAAACGGCTGTGACTTTCTATGAAATGACATTATTTTACATTTGCCTATATTTAAAAATAACTGGTTATATAAGCACCATTCAAACAATTTGTGTATACTATTTTGAAACAATAGCGCATCTTGACTGTAGTTTACAACAGCATACAATATCGCATCATCCGCAAAAAGCAATACAACAACTGATTCATTATCAACTTTTTCAACCAAATCATTTATAAACATAGTAAACAATGTAGGACCCAAGTGGCTACCTTGCGGAACACCTGAATTAGCTACAAATGATAACGATATTATTATTATTATTATTATTACTGCACCAAACAGCGTTTCTTCGCCAAAGGTGGTTTATTCAAATATTATACAATATTAACATATTAATTTACAAAGAATAAATGATTCAATAATTGCTCCAATTCAACAATCTATTGCCAATCCTGATGATTTCGGAGCAAGTCACTGCGATTATCAAATTGCAACACTGAATCCTGACAAAAAATGTACAATAATCAATTAAGCAGTTTCTTAAATAACTCATTCAGTCTTTTTTTAGTTAAATCCGAGCTAACATTAAAGTCAATAAAAAATTGATTGAGAATAGGAGTTTTATCATTATAATAACTGTTAAAAGTCTCAATCATAAAATGTAAAGGCATGAACTTTTGATAACTATTGTTAACAACATGGATTTTCAAGAACTGAATATTTCTAACAGAGTGGTAGGGAACTCTGAATTGTATTTTCTTCAAAAGAGCATCCGAACATATTTCACCCTTGATCAGTTTTAATATAAACATCATTTGCGCAATCTTCCTTCGATTCTCCAGAGAAATCATTTGAAGTAACAACAATCTATGCTCATATTTCAGAAGGTGAAAGCCATTGCTCCATCTGAAACTTCTCAATGCATATAAAAGAAATTGCTTTTGAATAGATTCAATCCGTCTTGTCTGTCCCAAGTTGTGAGTATTCCATACCTGAGAGAAGTATGATCCACTTTTCATCGCCAGTAACAATACGATGCAGAAATGACTTCTTTTTGTGGCGAGCGAGCAGCATTTCTGACATGCAAAATCTTCTTTCAACGTCTCTTTGTTTCAATTCGTGTGGCACCCAATTTTCTTGCTTTTGAACGAATCCAATGGCTCTTAATCGTTTTGAAATGGCTTGCTGAGTGACTCCCAATGATTTTACAAGTTCTTCTTGCGTTTGACATGAATCTTCATCGAGTAATGCCTCCAAATCTTCATTTTCAAACTTTTTCACTTGGCCAGGACGCTCTTTGTCTTCCACGTTAAAATCACCACTTTTAAACCGTGCAAACCACTCCTGACACGTTTATAATATAGTCAGGGTAGGCTTCAGTGATTAAACGATATGCTTCAGTTGCTTTTTTCTTCAAATAAAAGTAGTGAATTAGAACTTCCCGCAAATGTTGTTTTGAAGGCACGAAATTCGACATTTTTATCGATAGAATTTTTTTTTGTAAAATTATGAATGTTCACTTTGACACATCAAATTCAATAGATTTTTTGACGCTCTTTAAGATACAATAGCTGTCACTGTCAGAAAATGGCGCGGATGATAGATATGAAGTTGGTCACAAGAACGAGTTTTTCAAGTTGTACACCCAATACTTGTTAATGATTTCAAAGTTTATTTGCTTTGTGAAACACATTTGGACGATACCATCACTAAATAATAGTGAAATTTTTCCAATTGACTTTGATGTTTTTCGTTGTGATCGATCAGAGCAAACAGAGAGAGATCATATCGTTAAGAAATCGCATGGTGGTGGGGTATTGATCGCCACTCATAGGTCATTGAATGGTCAGCTAATTTTTGATGGTAAAGTGTATGGTGCTGAAATCATATGTGTTAGTGTTTGCATTGATCATAGAAAATTTTATTTGGTTGAGTTGTATATTAGACCTAATTCACCATTTATGATGAATAACGTTGATAATCCTAATATTTCCTATACAATCAATGCTTGTTCAAGGAAGGAATTGTTTATTTTGGATTCCTTTCATGAATTTGGTTTGTTGCAGATTAATGGATTTTCAAATGACAATGGTAAAATGTTGGATTTGGTTTGGACTAACGATCCTGATTTAAGAAGTTGCTCGAGTAGTGATGCTTTTTTGATAAATACAAGTAAAGTACATCAAAAATCAATTGAGATTGTCATTTTTGGAAGTCGGATTGATAATAATAGACACAATAAGTTCAATCTTACATCATATCTTGATTTTAGAAATACAAATTATGATGTGATTAATGATTATTTTGATAATATTGATTGGAAATTGTTGTTGTCTGGTGACTCACTTGATGATAATTTGAATAATTTTTATTCTTGCGTCAGTGGTACGATTGATATGCATATAGAAGTAAAAAAGAGAATTGTCTCAACACATCCCAAATGGTTTGATTCTAACTTGATTAATTTGAAAAATAAATTAAATAAATTGCGTAAGATGATCTTTGGATAATGACTATATTTTTAAAAGTGCTAGTGCAGAATATAATCGTTTTTCTCGTTTGGCTTATAATGATTATAAAATCGAGATAGAAGAACTAATTTCTGATGATCCAATGGAATTTTTCAAGCATGTTAATGCTATTAGAAAAACCATCAATGACTTGCCTAACGAAATGTATTATGGTAATCAAAAGTCATGTAACGGTAGTGAAATTGCAAATCTTTTTGCTGATTTTTTTGCCTCTGCATATACTCAAAATTTGAGTTTGTCTGATTTTAGCAATGTTTGCAGTTTTAAAGAAGTAGAAAATATGTGTCAAAATAATTTGGTATCTGGTCCTGATGGTTTACCTAATTTGTTCATTAAGAAATGTATTATTTCTTTAATTAAGCCAATTTCTATATTACTTCAGGAGTCGCTCGGTTCGGCTTATGTTCCTGATATATGGAAATCTTTCTTTGTTAAGCCAATTTTCAAAAATGGATCAAGAAATAATGTTGAAAATTACAGAGGTATTGCCTTGCAAAATGTAATTCCAAAGATTTTGGCTTCTATAATTGCAAAACATTTGAATTTCCATATCAAAAATTTAATTGATCCAAGTCAACATGGTTTTATAAAGGGAAGATCAACCATTACAAATTTGGCGGAATTTACTTCTCAGACCTTGAATGAGTTGAGACCTCATGATCAAACTGATACAATTTATATTGATGTTGCTAAAGCATTTGACTCTGTAAATGTTGATCTTTTGATGCACAAATTGAATATTATGGGTCTGAACCCTCGATTTTGGGGTTGGGTCACATCTTATATGAATGGTAGAAATCAAATTGTAAAAATTGATAAATTTAAATCAAATCCATTTGTAGTCTCATCAGGTACTGGTCAAGGTTACCCTTATTTCAGCAACGATGTTTACATTATTTGTTGCTAATCTACCTTTTTTTTATTCTTTCATTTGCGGATATTGTGAGACTTTCTCATCACATAAATTCAATTGATGATTTTTATGTTCTTCAAGAAAGTTTGAACAATGTTGTTAAATTGTTTGAATTAAATCAATTGAGATTGAATGTAAAAAAGACAAAAAGGATGATTTTCATCGCTTTGGTAATTTTATTGACTATAATTATACCGTTGGTGATTCCGCAATTGAGAGAGTTGACAAAATTAAGGATCTTGTGATAGTGAAAGCTACATCAAGACTGGCATGGATTTGATCAATCGGTTTTGCAAGGGAATTCAACGACGCTTATACAATTAAAATTGTATTTTTTAGTTTCGTCATTCCAATTCTAGAATATGGTTCTCAAGTATGGAACAATCGCAATTTGGGTCAAATAAGACGAATTGAATCTTTGCAGAAACAGTATGCTTTGAGGAAGTTCAAATGGGGCAATGGTTTTCATCTTCCTAAATATGAGCATAGGTTGCTGCTACTTCAAATGGTTTCCTTGGAGAATCGTAGGAAGATTGCTCAAGTGATGTTCGTCCTAAAACTGATCAAGGGTGAAATAAGTTCCGATGTTCTTTTGGAAAAGATTCAATTAAGGATTCCTTATCATTCTGTCAGGAATATTCAATTTTTGAGAATTCATTCTGTCAATCATGGTTATTAAAAGTATATGCCATTTTATTCTTTAATTGAAACGTTTAACAATTATTATAATGAAAGAAGTCCACTTTCGAACCAGTTTGTTATTGACTTTTAGTTCTGATGTGATTAAGAAAAGATTGAATGAATTGTTTAAATTTATAGATTAATCATTGTTGTTCCATATGATCTTGATATTGCAGTTTGAAATTCACAGTGACTTGCTTCGAAATCGTTAGGATTGCCAATAGATTGTTGAATCGATGCAGTTTTTGAGTAATTTTGAATTTATAAATAAAAATTGTACATTTTTGAATACTTTTTCTAATTAAATAAACCACCTTTGGCGAAGAAACACTGTTTTCTGCCGTAATAATAATAATACATCCATTTGTTCGAATTTTCAGCCATTGCCATTAACATGCGAATTGAAGAAAAACGAATAACGGGTGAATATGTATCTAAGTTGTCGATACCTCCTCGTTGACTGCAACCTTTTGCGACTAATTGTGCTTTGTGACGAACTATTTTCGATTCATCATTGGTTTTCAATTTGAAAACCCACTTGTTGTTGATACATTTCATACCGGCTGGTAGTTGCACCAATTCCCAAGTATGATTACTCATTAACGAGTCGTATTCTTCGTCCATAACTGCTTTCCATTAGCAACTATAATTTGCGTTCATCGCTTCCTTCACAGTAACCGGTTCATTGATGATTGCCGTGCTTTCATAAACAGCAAAAGCTAAATTTCCAGCTTGGAATCGATCAGGCTGTCTTGTGTCTCGTGTTGACCGACGTAATTCTATTTCTTCGCCATTTTCATCAATAATTTCGCTCGGTTCATAGAAACTTTCATCATTGATCGACTCAGTAGACACATTATGAACATTGTTGGAGCCTTGTTCAAGGCTCGATGGAGTATCAGCGTTGTCAGTATTGTTCTGGCCATACTGAACGCCATTTAAATTCGAAGTAATTTGATCAGATTCACTGTCAGATGTAATGCTCACCAATTCCAACACCTGCACTAGATTCAAGAAAATTTTCATTTATATCAATATTTGAAATAATATTACCGGGTTCTATGAACTGTGTATCTCTACTAATTACAACTTCGTTGCTTTTCCGATCCATTAGTCCCCTTTTGATCTTCACTATAGCCAACGAACATCAATTCTTTCGATTTAGCCTAGGATTTAGCGTCCAGTTTCTTTCGTCTTTCATCCGGTATTTTTGACATGGCAATAGATCCAAAAATAAGAAAATGACTGATATCAGGCTTCTTACCAGTCCAGATTTCTATTTGAGTCCTGTTTTTCAATACAGTTGTGGTTGTGTGGTTTTTTATGTAACAAGCAGTCATCACTAATATCGTTATTATTATTACAAAATTCCAAACCATTGTCGCTTCGAAAAATCTTGATTCGTTTATTAGTCTGGTTTTCGACCAATCGTTTAAATGAACATATTCTATCAAACGCTTCATTTTTGTGCTTCAGAAAGTAAACAAATGTCCGTCGACTAATATCATTTACAAGCACAAGAAAGTATTTGTTACCACAAATATACTTGGTATCCATACTCGCCAATAATTGCTGATTAGCAATTATTACTTCAAGTAATTCCTTTGCTCTCAAGCCATTGACACCAAATGGTTTGCGTAATTTTTTTTTTGTTTTTTTTTTGACAGTTCAAGCTGTCAATACATACACACGTAATTGAAACAGCATTAATTTTTGATTTTTAAGTAATTAATTGCGTTAATTTTTCAAAAAGTTTAATTTTTTTAGTAAGTTTAAAGACAGTTTCATAGGTGTGCATTGAAATTCATTCATTGAATATAGTCGTTTCATTAATATTATCAATTATTTGTGATTTCTTTACAAGTGTTAATATTTGTTGTTGTAAATATGTCTACAGAAGAAGTTCATTGCTGTGTTGAAAGTGGATGCAAGGGTTTGACATATGGTGGATTATCATTACTATGCAAATTTTGTAATAATAAAATTTATATTCAATGTATGAGGAGAAGAGATGAAAAAGTAAAATCTTTGCTTGAATATTTCAAAATTTTGCAAAAAACAGAGGATGGAACATGGAGAATTGCTATACCGTTTGATGAAAGTGATGTAAATTTCAAATTCTTCCGGCATATTTTCAATGTAAATTCACTTTTCGCTATATCATGTGAAGTTTGTTCTTTTAAATTTAAATCCAGCATGAAAGATGATATTGCTTTGAATTCGGAACAATTTCATGAGTGTTCTAACAATATAAATACAAAAGGTATAAATGCTGAGATCAATGATGATAATGCTGTTAGTTTTGACAATCATGATTTGAGTAATGATTTGGACAGCATTGCTATTGATGATAATTTATTTGCTGATGCCATGAGCAGATTTAAAGTTTTAAAGGCTCAAAATAAAATACCAAATAAAGATATTTATTCAATTCACTTGTCTAGATTTAAAAAAAATACAAGTATTGATGTTATAAAGAAGATCATTATGGATAAAACTAAATTACTGCACAGTTGCAACAAAAGTTGAGATTTTTGATACAAATGATTTTTTTTTTCAATTCTCAACCAAAATTTAGATATCTCAAAAATATTTTTTTTTAATGAATAAAAATTATTAGCGATAAATAATTTTTAATTCGAAAATAATTTTAAATATAATCGCAGTCAATACCGTATGCAATTGAATCCTCTGTTTTTACGCGTCGTTAATCAACGCGTTATTTATGACAACGTTGAAGATCATACACTAACAACGTATGCTCACATTACTTAAACAATGAAGCTCACTAATACATTCACTGCCGCGAATCGTTCTTAAGTTGAAGTTGTAGCTGTCAAAGTCATGACAATTGCAAACTACAAACAAAGATTTTGACAGTTAGTATGAATGTATTAGTGAGAAATACCATTAAAATAATGTGAGCATATGTTGTTAGTGTGTGATCTTCAACGTTGTCATGAAAAACGCGTTGAATAACGACGCGTAAAAACAGAGGATTCAATTGCATACGGTATTGACTGCGTTTATAATTAAAAATATTTTCGAATTAAAAACTATTTGTCGCTAATAATTTTTATTCATTAAAAAAAAATATTTTTGAGATATCTAAATTTTGGTTGAGAATTGAAAAAAAAAAATCATTTGTATCAAAAATCTCAACTTTTGTTGCAACTGTGT